>JASAOO010003240.1:0-31567 GCA_030849075.1 Zelonia costaricensis | reverse complement strand
GGACACGATTACCGTGGCCGCTTTTCCGAACATGGAGGCGGTGCTGCTGCGGTCCCCCAAGTTCTACGCACGCGAGAACCTCGAGACCGTCTTCCCGGCTGCAGAGCGCTGCGTCCAGTTCCTGCACGCCACCGACGCGGACGCGGATGCCAACTACTATTTGCTCTACACCTTCCAGCCCTCCGACTTTGCGCCGGACGACGAGGCCGCGGTGCACTCCGAAGCGGGCGAGCGGCAAGACCTCACGAGCGACGAGGACGCGACCACCCACGCGCCGTCGCCGAGCCCGTCCTCTGTGGCGTCTCCGGCGCGGCAAGCCGAGGACGACTTCTCTGACTTGATCCACTACTCCCCCACCTCGCGGGAGTGGAAGGACCGGAGTCGCGACCGGTTCTGCGAGTTCATGGCCGCCGTGCAAGCCCGCCTCGAGGCACAGCTTGGCAAGGTGAACGAGGCGTCGTCGGTGTGGTTTGTAGACTGGCCCGACCCCGCGACGGGGCTGCCGATGCACACAGATCGCGGTGCCACCATCTTCTCCGACGCGGACGCGATTCAGCAGTTCTTCTCCTTTAACAGCATCCTCATCGCCGGACCCGGCGGCGGCTGCCGCATGATTGAGCACCCACGGCTGGGCCTCAACGTTTACCCCGCTGCCGGCGTTTTGGTCGTCCCCCACAGCGCGGAGGCGCTTCTGTGTGAGACGATTCGCAGCCTCGCCGCGTGACGGACGGGGACGGCGTTGCGCATGTTCGCGAGATGGCGTGTGCCGAGTCCTCCGGGTAATAGGCGAGGGCGGATCAGGAGCACCAGCAGATCACGTGCAGCCCTGCTCGAGACGCTCCGCGCACGAGAATCGCCCACTCCCACTGCTGTGTCGCGTCGCCATCAACCGTGCGCTCTCTTCTGTGTCGCTCTTGGATTGCTATACGTGCCAGTGTATATGATGCATGGACAACCTCTGCTGAAAGCCGCCATCGCCCCCACCCCACCCCACCACACCCCACCCCACTCCGAAAGAGAATAAGAAGCAAGAGCGAGTCGAGGAACTTTGGAGCAGTATGCGGTCAAGCCCATGTGCTGTCTCTCCCACCCTTCCTTTTCCTCTCCGTGCACACCTTTTGCTGAGCTCGCCGTCCTCGCGCCCATTTTCTTGCGTGACGCTTGCGCCGCTGCTACGACACTGTCCCCACACCTCACTCATACCACAGCACAGAATTGCCATCCAAAAGCAGTGTCCGCACGCCTTCCACCAACCACCACCGCCGGCCCCTTTATCGCGGAACAGCCACACCTGCCACTCACACTTTTTTGTTCTTACACGACGGCCCTCCACTCCTGGCCTGTTTATTGGCGCACACCACCACCACTGCTGCTGGCACACTAGCACACCATGAGTAACTACTACGGGAGTCGCAGTAGCGGCGGCGCCGACGCGGCCGCGCGGTCACGGACCCCGCAGACGCCCCGCTCCGCTTCCACCACCTCCAGCGACTCCTCCGCGCCCGGTCGGCGAGGACGCCCAGGCCGCCGCTCCACCTGGCGACCACGCAACTCTTTCCACAGCGGCGACTACGTCGACAACCGCGCCGGCGACGGCGATGACCGCCCGTCTTCATCGGACCACGACAGAGGCAGCGATCGAATGGCCCGCGAAGACGAGTGCGGCCACGGGTACTCGGACGCGTTGCTTGACGAGGCCGACACCCTTGTGGAGGAGTTTGCCGTGCCCGCCTGGTCGCAGGGTAGCCGCTTGACGGAGCGGCGCATCCTTTACGCCCTGGACACGCAAACTGAAGGCATCGAAGTGGGTGACATCACCGCCAACAGCAGCGTCAGCGTGAGTCGCTCCACCGCAGCGACGTCGCATGGCGCCCTGCACCCGCGCTTTCCCGCCCCGGCGGGTGCGCCGCCGCTCGTCCCGGTGCCAGCGACCGACGCCTCACCGCTACTGCTGCGGCCTCGCATGCAGGAGGCCGCCATTCCAGCCGACCCACGCACGCGGCTGCTAGACCTGGTCATCACCAACACGACCACGAGCATCACTCTGGCCGCGATGGAGGCGGCCATGGACTGGAACGCGCGGTACGCGGCGATGTACGGACCGCTGCTGGAGTACCTGCAGTCCTACCAGTCGATCTTCGTCGTCTCCCCCGTGGACGACCGCGTGCGGCTGCGGCGCATGTTCTCGGTCCGCACCGACGCCTTCACGCGTGCGTCGCGGCCGTCTCCGAAACGCACGGCACCGCTGGCGGCGCCACTCTCGACACGGCAGCGAGGGGGCCGACGCACGGGCCGGGAGTCGGCCGCGCTCCGCTCGCACTCGTCGGTGGACCGCCGCAGCGGGAAGCCGTCGCTCCCGTCTGCCGAGGCGCTCGCGGCGCACATTGGGAGCATCAGCTACAGCTGCGTCGCCGAGCGCTTCGACCTCGACGCGCTGGAGACCGTCTACCACCGCCGCGGCTACACAACCGCCACCTTGCACGACGTCCTGCACGTGTCGAGCGAGAACTGCTTCGACCTGTTTCTCTTCCCGAGCGGGGCAGTGGTGTGGTGGGGCATGGACCGCAAGGACCACTGGATGGTTGACGACGACTTCCTCTCCACCACAAGCCACCTCACCGAGGGTGTCGGGCACCGCTACAACCAGGGCGAGATCGACGCCCTCTTCCCGATTTGGTGCTCGTACGAGCTGGACGAGCAGTGTGAGGAGGTGCCGGCACCTCCGTCGTCGCCGCACAACTATCAGCCGGTAGAGGTGGAGCCGGCGCTGGAGCGGCTGGCCAAGGTACTGTGCTTCGACCACTACCTCGTCCCGGCCTACGAACCGGCGCGCAGCCTCGTCATGCTCACCTTTTCGCACTCCCTCGGCCGCTCGGCGCGGGTAGACTACTTTGAGTTCATCACGAAGTGGTCGCACCGGCACATTCTCAGCATCCCGGCAGAGTTCTCCGGGCTGCTCGACTACTTCTCGACGAAGCGGCGCGTCACGAAGCTCGAGGGTGAGATTGCCGTCGCGCAGCTGGCGATTCAGACCATCCACGACACGCCGGAGGTGCTGTGGAACGTGTCGTGGCTGCAGGGGTACTACGACATGGCCGAGCAGCAGAATACGGCCGAGTCGCGGCTGTCCTGGTTCACGTCGCGCAGTGACACGCTGCTGGAGCAGCTCAGCCACATCAAGGGCCGCCGCCACCGTCTCTTCATGCTCGGCTCCGACGTCTTTCTGATCGTCCTACTCATCCTGGACGTCATGTTCATGACGTCGCGGCTGGTGGCCAAGATGTACTTCAAGGTCGCGGAGGAGGATTGAGGCCGGCGCGGTATCGAGCTTCCCCTCGCGAAGTGGACTAGGTTGGGAAAGCGAGCGAACAGAGCTACTGTTGCATGCTTGCACGTTTGCTCCGGTTCTGCGCAGCAAGGTACGTGGTGTCGCTCGTATCCGCGTTGTGTAGTTTGTTTGGTTGGTAACGACGCCAAGCCGCGATGCGCCCATTGCCGAGCTGGCTGGTGCAGTGTGGGGGGGGGTTGAGGATGGGGGGAGAAGGAAGGAGGGAGAGAGAAATCGTGCTTGACTGCAAGGCGGACCATCTCCGTTCCTATCCGCTTCACCTTCTCCGACACCCTCCCCTGCTTCTTCGTTTTTTTTCTTTTCTGCCTATCCTTCCTTGCGCAAAGCCACGCGAAAAGAGATCACTTGCTGTGGAAGGTAGCACAAGTCACGTGACCACTTTGTGTGTGACAAGGAAGTCGGAACTAAAAATGTGGCGTCCGCACCCGCAGAGGCGCCGCCCATCGTCTCTGGTCTCCTTTGCCGGGCGCCCTCTGCTTCTATTCACGCATCTCAAGACTTTGCCCCTCTTCATCCCCATTCTCTCTCCGCCTTTTTTATGATTATTCCGTAGCTGCACACATACACACTTCGCTCACAATCGAGGAGTTCAATTCACGTCACCGCGTCTACATCTTATTCACCGGCCGACCCATCGTGTCCGTGCGCCTGTGTGCACGCTTCTGTGTTCGCGCTCTGTCTCGAGACGTCGCCGAGCGCTGCTCGATCCCTTCTAGATTTGGCGCATTTCAAGACCTTCGTTTCTGGGTTCCTTCTGCGGCCGACGTCCCTCCCCCACCCCCGTCTTCGTCTGTCAAGGCTCCGTCGCTGCTCCGTCTCAGCTTCTCTGCACGTGCAGGCGTCCTTTCTCTTGTTGCTATCGCTGGGCGTGCCTGGTTGGCTTTCGCCTCTGTTTTTTCGCGTGTGTGTGTGTGTGACACCGCGCTGCTGTCGGCGCAACAACCTTCTTGTACCGCACCTCCCTCTCCTCCCAAAACAGCCCCATCCCTCTTTGCCCCAGTAGACGGCCGAGATGTCGGCAAGTGGCGGCAGCTTTGCGTCGAGCGCCATGGCGAGCGGGTCCCCGATAGACCACCGCTCCTTCACCGCGTGCTACACCGTGACAAAGCACTCGTGGCGCGGCCGCTACACTCGCATCTTCTGCGTCGGCCCACAGGGCATCGCCACGTGCGATGTGAAGGCCCTAACGAGACTCACAAATTTCTGGTCCTTCGCCACGAGCGTCCGCAACGTCGTCGCTGAGGGTGCCGGGAACGGGCAGTTCCTCCTCATCACGCAGTCGAACGGCAGCAAGGCGGAGGAGCTGCGCTTTTCCTGCGGCAGTGACGCAGAGCGGGCGCACCTGCTCACGGACATCAACCGCTACCGGCTCGTGTTCGACTACAACTACCGCTCCGCCCTGAGCCTCCAGGCGTATGCGGCGATGAAGTACACCATCGACGAGTCGCAGCGGCCGTGCACGCTGCGGGTGACGGCGATCGGCATCGAGCAGCTGTACCGAGTCGGGGACTCGAAAAGCACCTCTACCCCTGCTCCCACCAACGGCGCCGCGACGAGCCAACCGCCGCCGACGGACTGGCGCGACTACGAAAAGGTAGGCGAGTACCTGTTTAGCGGCATCCGCGGCGTGACGAGCATCGCGGGTCGGCCCGGCAGCGTCGTCATCGCCTACGGCTCCGAGATGAAGCTGCACCTCTACGACGTGGCCAACCCAAAGCCGCTCCTGGAGGCGGTGTACCGCAACGCGAAGGAGTACATTGGGCTGCCCCGTTACGTGGACATGAACGTGCTCGAGCAGGCGCAATTCGACTCGGACCGCCTCGGCATCCGCCGTGACGCCCTGGAGGCGGTGGAGGAGTTCCCGGTGCTGAAGCTCTCGCCGAAGCAGCGTGACGGAGCGGTGCGCCGCCTGCTGAGCACCACACCGATTGCCCTGGTCGAGCGTGACCCTGTCACGTACAACGCCGTCAGCGCGCACCTGCTCAGCGCCATCTTTGCGCTTGTCCGCTGCGAGGACGACGACCAGCGCTTCTTCGTGCTCTTCAAGGACTCGCCCGTGATGAAGTCGTACCAGTCGCCCGTCCGCGACACGATCCTGGCACACCTGCTGACAGCGTGCTACAGTGCCGGCGACGGCAGCGTTTGCGTCATGCCCCGGCCGCTGCTCCGTCGCAACCGCCTCTCCTCCCTCGAGACGGCGGTGACAGAGGAGGTGGAGAGCCTGCTGCTGAGGGGGCTTGTCGAGGGGCGTCTCGTTGGCGGGCCGGCGGCCAGTAGCGACGCCGCCGTCGGCCCCGGCGGCGTCGGCGCGGGGCTTGTCGCGTCGCTGGAGCTCTTCAACGCCAACGTGCCGCGCACGGGCCTGACGTGGAGCGAGAACAAGGACGGGCTCTTCACGGAGAACCGCGAGAAGGTCATCTACAGCGCTGTCGAGGCGGTGTTGGAGCACTTTTTGTGGGTCAAGCCGTCGGGGACTAGGGGCGATGCGGGCCACGGCGCGAGCGGCGGCAGCGGCGCTGGTGGTGCTAAAGCGGGCGAGGCAGTGATGGACGAGGCCAATGTCCACTTCATGGTGGAGCAGTTCCAGGCGCTGGGCCGTCTTTCCGTGTCGCGCGTGGGGTTTAGCTCCATCGCGCTGGTGCCGTCGCTCTTCAAGGCGGTTGGCATCCACTCGGTGCAGGCGCTGCGGCTCAACAACCTCGCCGTGTCCCACGCCGTCATTGAGTTCCTCAACACCCTCATGACCCCCTTCCACGACCACTACGAGGTGGAGCACGAGTCCATCAACAAGAACCGACTGCTGTGCGCCGAGGGCTTCATTTGCAGCTTGATGGAGGTGCTGCGCGACCACATCCCAAACGAGAGCGCATCGCTACTGGTGCTCGAGCTGCTCTTCTTCTTCGAGTTTGCCCTCTGCCCGCCCTTTAGCGAGACGACCGACCCGGCGCACTTCAAGCGCATCCTGCGCGACCTCGTCGATATCACCGGCCGGCAACTGTTTGACCTGCTGAGTCACTCATGCGATATCATCCGGTACACCGCGGGCCAGCTCATCTGCGTCGTCATGGAGGAGGGCGACGAGGCACAGTTTGCCCGCATGCAGCAGCTGGCGCTGTCGGAGGGCGGCATCCTCACGCAGTTCAACACCGCCGCGTTCTCGACGAACCGGCGGATGCGCGACCTCGCGCGGCGCCTCATCGCCTTCTGGGCGTACGGCAGCGTGCCGACGCAGGACATCCTCCGCCGCATGGTGCCCATCACGCTGCTGAACTTTCTGCAGTCGCCAGAGCAGGCGCCGACGGACGAGCAGGTGCGCGAGGCGCAGAAGAAGGTGGTGCAGATGACGGCAACCTTCCGGGAATCCAAGACGGGCTGGTTCAAGAAGTCCTTCAACCTACGGGACGTCACACTCGAGGGGCACGCCGGCGCGCTGGGCGCGGGTGGTGGCAGCGGGGGCAGCTCGCCGAACGCCGTGGCAGGAGTGGGCGATGGCGGGCGGATGCGGTGCCGCGTGAGGGACGTCAAGGTTTTCCCGACGCTGAACTGGAGCATGTTCTTTTATCAGCTGAAGCGCGACCACCTGCGGCCTGACCTCATCTGGAACCACACGACGCGCGCCGAGCTGAAGGCGGCGGTGCAGGGGGAGCTGGACGCGTTCCGGCAGTACGGCGCCATGCGCCACGAGAAGCTCATTGCGTGGAACTACGCCGAGTTCGAGGTGATCTACCACAGCCTGGACGCGGAGCTGAAGATTGGGCAGCACTACCCGCGTTTACTCTTCGAGGAGGCGCACCCGGTGATTGCCCGCCCGCGCGAGTTCTTTAACGACATGTACCACCGCTTCCTGCTGGTGCAGGACACGAAGAGCAAGCTCGAGTGCCTGCACGGCTTGACGCTGCTGTACAAGCACTACGCGGAGGCGATTGGCGAGTTTCACGACGTGCCGTTCCTGCTGCAGATGCTGCAGGGCACCCTGGACCCGATGATGCGCGATCGACTGCTGCTGCTGCTGGCCCACGTGCTCAAGGCGCGCCATAACATCAAGCTCTTCCTCGACCACGACGGACTGGGGCCGCTGATCGAGCTCGTGACGGTGGCGCACCTGCACATTGACCGGCCGCAGATCAAGGCCGTCTCGAACACGATCGAGTACAGCGGCAGCCTCAAGGACATGCAGGGGCGCGAGAAGGAGTGGCACTACACCAAGAACGGCGCCAAAGCCGGGCCCGTGACGTTCTCGGAGCTCAAGGCACTCTACCAGTCTGGCGAGGTGGCGGCGACGAGCAAGGTGTGGGCGCAGGGCATGTCGGGCTGGCGCGAGCTCCGCGCCGTCGCGCAGCTGCGCTGGGGCATCGTGAGCGCCGATCAGCCCTCGCTGCTGACCTTGACGGAGGTGACGTGTACGGTGCTCGATGTGCTGCTGCTCCTGTGTGAGCATTACCCGTCGGTGAGCGAGGAGGGCGCCGTCATGCAGCCGCAGCCGCGGGTAAAGCGGCTACTGAGCGGCCCGGCGATCCTGCCGCACCTCGTGCAGCTGCTGCTCACCTTCGACAGCGGCGTCTGCTCCCGCGTGCACACGTTGCTTCTCTCCCTCATGGAGGCGAACCCCTTCGTCGGCCGCTTTTTTCTCACCGGCGTCTTCTTCTTCGCGTGTCTCTACACCGCCTCGGACGTGCTGCCCATGTGCCGCCTGCTCGCCGCGACGCACCGCCGGCAGTCCTTTCAGTACGCCGCCGCGACGAGCGACCTTGTGCGGGATAGCATCCTCGCCCCGCTGCTGCCGCCAGCCATGGTCTGCTACCTGACGCATCACGGCCCCGATGCGTTTGCGGACGTGCTGCTTGGCGAGTACGACAACCCCGAGGCGATCTGGTCGCCCGCGATGCGGCAGTACCTCGCGGCGAAGGTGGCGGCGCACGTGGCAGACTTCACGCCACGGCTGCTGGGCAACAACACTGTCGTGTACCAGTACTGCCCCATCGTCGGCGTGCAATACGAGTCGCTGCAGCGCGAGCTGTTCTGCAGCCAGTACTACCTGCGCCACTTCTGCGACGAGTTGCGCTTCCCCAGCTGGCCCGTCCGCGACGCCGTGCGCTTCCTCGCCGACGTGCTGCAGCAGTGGAAGGAGGAGCTGAACAAGCAGCCCTCCTCGCTAACGCGGGAGAAGTGCTACGAGATCCTGGAGCTGCAGGCACCCCAGGACGGGGCAGGGTGGCCGCCGTCGAAGCAGGAGATGCGCAAGGCGTACTACGCGCTCGCCGCCCGCTACCACCCCGACAAGAACCCCAACGGGCGCGAAGCCTTTGACCAGATTCAGCGCGCGTACGAGTTCCTTGCCTCGGATGCGACGGAGTCGAGCGAGCCGAGCGCGCACAACATCGCGCTGCTGCTCAAGGCTCAGTCCATCCTCTTCAAGCGCTGCGGTGCGACGTTGCGGGCGTACAAGTACGCTGGCTACGGGCTGCTGCTGCGGCTCATCTACCAAGAGTTCCACGCTCCCGATGCGCTGCACAAGGAGATCGTTCTGCTGGACCCCGCGACGGAGCTGTGCTACTTCACGATTCGCAACGCGCCGCTGAACGCCGACGAGCTTCAGGAGGAGGGCGGCATCCACCTGCTGGCCGAGATCGCCAAGTACTGCTTCGACCTCATCACGCCGAACTCGCGCGACGGCGAGGTGCACGTGCGCCTCGCGAAGCACTGCATGCTGACCTTCTCCATCAGTGCCCGCTTCCCGGACTGCCGCCTGAAGATGCTGCGCGAGGAGCAGATCCCGTACCTGACGGCAAAAGGTATCGCCTATCACGCGGCGCCAGAGCTGTCGCGGGCGTGCACCGAGGCGTGCGCGAGCGAGTCGCGCAGCGAGAAGATGCAGTCGGAGCTGATCCGGTACGGCGCTGTTTGGCACCTGCTCCAGCCGCTCTTCACGTACGACCCGTCGCTCGACAAGGCCGGCGTCGGCCTGGACGAGGCCCATCACAAGCAGCTCTTCGCCAACCGCGCCGCCGTCTTTGCCCTACACGCCATCGCCGCCCTCGCTGGTTTGCCTCGACTGCGCCCCGCTGCGGGGTCGAGCACGAGCGCTGGCGCCGCCGCGGCCGCGGCCGTGGAGGGCGACTTGACCAGCCGCCCGGCGGACCGCTACGCCGACCTGGAGTCGGAGGAGGAGGAGCAGGAGTTTGAGGAGGTGGTCACGACGCGGCACAACGGCGTCTACGCGCTGCTGCAGCGCCTCCTGACGCCGTTCATTGTGTACAAGATGGAGCACCAGTGTAACAGCGAGGCGGAGGTGCTCACGCTGCTCAACACCAACGCCGACACGCCGTACTTTTTGTGGAGCAACACGTGCCGGGCCGAGCTGGAAGAGCGGCTGCAGGAGAACTCGCAAGTTTTCCGCGAGGCTGCGTTCGGTGCGACGGACTTGCCATCCCTCACTGCGAGTCTCGACGGCTTCGCCTACTCGCTGCACGCCAGCGAGGTCGTTGTCGGCGGCGTGTTTCTGCGCTTGTTCATTGCCCAGCCCAACTATCCCATCCAGAACCCCGTCGGCTTCTTCATGGCCTTGCTGGTGTTTCTCCTGTCGTCGCGCGAGGGCACAACAGCAGAGGCCAAGAGCGGAGGCGTGGCACCAGTCGCGACGGCCGCAGGGACAGTTGCGCCGGCGTCGCCGAAGACGTCGAGCCTGCTTACCGCGCAGCTCCTTGCAGCGCAGTCACTCCGCGTGCTCAGCGGGGGCTACACGGCGACGCTCGCCGCGACTGCGTCAAAGCAGATGCCATCGCTGGTCACCCTGCTGAAACCGACCGCCGCAGTCGGTGCAGCCGCGGCGGACCCCGAGGCGGACTCGCTGCAGAGCTCCACTTTCCAGGAGCTGGTGCAAGCGCTCGCCAAGTACCTTTCCTCCGACGCCTGCCTGCAGGCGCTGGCGAGCGTGGGAACGGCGATGACGGCTGTGGTCCTCCTACTGGAGCGCATCCTGGCCCACTATGACGCCGCACGGGGAACGTCAGTGCTTCCGACCGAGGAGCCGGACGCGCTACTGGGCCTCGTCCAGCTCATGCTGGCACACCGCACACTGGTGCAACAGAGCCTCGACCGCGGCCTCTACGTGTTTCTGCTTGACCTGTACGCAACGACGCCGCGGGAGAGCGTGCGCGAGGACTGCTGCCGCTGCCTGGCAACCGCCTTCAACGACCGCCTTGTCGGTCCACAGCTCTTCCTGCGCTCGTCCAAGTACCTGCCGCCCGCCTTCCTCGAGATGATGAAGGACAACGTGAAACAGGCGTGCCGCATGCTGGATGCGTGGCAGGAGAACCCGGAGCTGCTGTGGACGCGGGCGCAGAAGGAGGAGCTGGTGGACCAGCTGCAGGAGAGTCGCCGCAGCATCATTGCCGCCATCAGCGCGGACCCGCTGACGTCCTGGAAGCCGTCCGAGACGCTCACCCGCGGCGCCGCCTCCGGTGCATCCCCGCAAGGGAACCTCGACGCCGGTGACGAGGGCGCAACACCGGCACGGCGCCTGCAGCGTCTGCAGCTGGGCGGCGTGTACGTGGCGCTGTACGTGCAGCAGCCGGGTTGGGCCGTGCGCCACCCCAAGGAGTTCCTCCTCGCCCTCCTGGAGCACTTTGTGGTGGAGGCGGAGCGTCCGACGTCTGACGGTGGCAGCGGTGGACCCGACGCGGACGTGCTGGAATTGCTGGCCAAGGCGGGTGAGATGCTGCTGGCGAACTCGCCTGGGCTGCGGGACTACATGGCGTCCCTCGGCTACGGCAGCAAGCTGGAGCGCCTCGTCTCTCTCACGGCGCGCGACAGGGCTGCCGGCGAGGCGGTTGCTTTCCAGGCGCTGCGCTGGCTGCGGGAGCTGAGTCGGTCCGCCGCCTGCGTGGAGGCGACGAGCAGCTCCGTGGATGTGCTGCCTACGCTGCTGCAGGTGCTGCAGCACTACCCGCGGCTGACGATGGACGCGTTGGAGACCCTGGAGGGGTTCCTGAGCAACGCCACGCGCCGCTCGCGCTTGGTCGAGTACGCGCTGCGCGACCGCGTGCCGGAGACGCTGCTGGGGCACCTCAAGGACGGCTTGCCCGACGCGGCGAGCGCGGCAGCTGGCGTGAGTGCGGCGACGATTCGCGCGGCGCTGGTGAAGGTGATCAAGGCGCTGCTGGCCGCGCCGGACAAGGAGAACACGCCGCATGTGCAGGCGCTGCTGGACAAGAGTCCCATCTGGGCCAAGTACAGGAACCAGAGCCACGACCTCTTCCTCACGCAAACGCAGTTCGGCGGCTACCTCACCGCCGCGGGCGCCGGCCGCCGCCCAGGCCCGTCCTCGACGGCAGCGGCGCTCTCTCTCACCGCGCCGTCCACCAGTGAAGCCAACCTCCGCTCCGAGCCGCCGCCGCTGGAGGAGCACGCCCGGACGCCACCCCCGCCTTGAGACCCAAGCACGGCATCGGCGTTGTCGTGGCGTAGCTCTGTGCTGCGGCGGTGTCTGCAGTGTGTGTGTCTGTGTGTGTGTGTCTGTGTGTGCCTCTGGCTTGTGTCGTACGTTTCTTGGCGTCCTGCTCCTTTGCTCTCTATCCGATCAAGTGCTTCCGTTGCGTTTGTGTTTGTGCCACGGACGGGAGCGGCAAGGGACTCGGTTCCCAAATATGACTTGCGTCAACGCGCGACGAGCTTGCTGAGGTCCAGCAGTCGTCTTGTACGTCTACGGCGCCTTTCTGGACCTTTTCTTTGTTGCCTTTACTGTTGCCTCCAGTCCCTGTGTGACTCTTCTGCCGCCTTCACTGTAATCCTGGAACTCTACAGCTCTACGTACGTCGCAGCCTCCCTACCCCATCCAAACAAGATAACGGCGTGGCGGAACGCAAGCCGGCAGCCGCAGTCGTTCAGCCCTGCTGGGGCTTGCGTCCGACACACGGGGGGTGCGGCGCTTCCGGAGGTGCGAACTTGCGTCCGTGCCGCTCTCGTTGTCCTCCTCTCGTGGTGTGCCACTTTTGAAAAGCTTTTCTCGGGGGTTTTTCGTCTGCACCGACTCGACCCTTTACATGTCTCACGCACTTCTTCCCCCACCCTCGTCCCGTCCTCGACCGCTCCCGATGTCCCTGAATCGAACCCGATCACAATGCACCTCCACGCCTGCGCCACTGCTACTGCTTACTCCTCACTCACACCAACACACGCGCGTGCGTGCTGATTTCCTGCGGCTCCACATTGTACGCGCACCCCAACCCACAGCTTGTTTTACGCGACCCACCCCTCCTCCCCGTCCTCTCTCTCCCTTTCCAGCTTCACTCCGGTGCTCTCGGTTCTCCACCCTCGGCTCACATCCCTGACTCGCCTCCAGACTCACTCTGCGCCCCGTCCCTCTCTTCTTCGCCCTCCACCCATTTGCTTGTGCCTTCAGCTCCCGTCCTTTGCTTTCTCCCCCACTGAGAAGTCACTGCCAGCCAGCCCCGCCCCTCCAGTTACAGTCCGCCCTCCCCCCTCAGCCCCCTTCCACACACTCTCCAACACGCCAAGCAAGATGCAGCTTTCGCGCATCCCGTCGTACGAGGAGGCCAGCATGGCCGCCAGTGACTACCCGCTGTCCCCGCTCGCCCACCTCAGCAAGAAGATCGACCAGACGAAGCTCAAGACGAAGGTGTGCCGCTACTTCATGATCGGCGTCAACTGCCCCTTCGGCGAGAGCTGCGCCTTCTCCCATAGCGAGCCCATTTCCCCGGCCGCCTACGGCCCGGCCCGCATGGCCGCCAAGAGTCCGGCTAGCGTCACGTCGGAGGACCTGTCCAAGTCTGGTAGCGCGCACCTGAGTGACACGCAGTCTAGCGACGCCGCAGGTGAGGTGCCGGAGCGCGTGGTGTTCGGCCAGCCCCCGCCGGCCTACGAGGTGGCGCTGAAGGAGACAGAGACCCTCGCCGCCGCTGCCGCCGCGGCGGAGGAACTGCCGACCCCGCCGGCGTACCCGAAGCGCTTCCGCTTTGACCCCTACAGCGTGAACTGGATCGCGTACGAGAAGACCGCGTAAAGCAAGATTTACAAGTCCCTGCTCCCCCCCCCNTTTGCGTTGAGTGCTGAGTCGATGGGTGTGCATTCGCACGTGTGCGGCGCAGGACCCCCCCCCCCCCGCCCCTTCGCTCTTTTTCATTTTCCCTCCCCCGCTTCTTATAACATCCACGAAGCCATCCGCTAACGGACAACAAAGACGGTGCGACAAAGGAACCGACTGGATGAGTTGCACGCCACACACTCCCCCCCTTCCCTCCCTTGCCTACCCCCTCTGACCCTCTTCCCTTCCGCGTTGTTGTCGTCGGCTTCGGGCTCTTCTTCGTCTCACGGAAGAGGAGGCCAAGTCGACAGAGAGGTGAGGAAGTGGGAGGGCTCGCCGGCAGAGAAGAGGGAGGAGACATGGGGAAGGAAGAGGAAGATTGAAGACCGCCTTGACGCTCTCTTCAACTTCCTCGGCGCCCATCCCCCCACCTCCGCTATCCCCCCACCCTTCTCTGCCGCTGTGTGCGCGTCGTGGGTGCAGCTCGTGAACTCCAGGGGCTCCGAGACGTTCATCAACGTCCTCTCCCGTCGTCCCTCTTCGGTGCGCTTCTCCGCTCTCTTTTTTCCCTTTCCGTGTTCTTTCCCGTTGTTGATGCTTTCGTTTCGCGAGTCCTTTTTGCGTTTCCGTCCCCTCCCTTTAGTTGTTTTCTTTGTCTTCTGTTCTGCCGCCCCTTGAGCTGATTTGTCGGTGGCAGCAGGGAGCTGAAAGGCCGGGAGAACCAAGGCGGCTGACGCGCCGGCGACACTTGCGCTCCTTTGCTGAGACAGTCACGTGTCACGAGTGAGTGAAGCAAAAAAATGCCTCTGGGCGACGACGCCCACAGGTGGCGTGGCCATTAGCAGGTCGCACTCCCCCCCCCCCCTACCCTCGTCACCACAGTCCCTCGCTTCCCCCGCCCCGCCGCGCTGCGTTTGGTGACCTCCTTCGACCCTCTCCCCCGCTCCGCCGACAACTCCCCGTTGTCGGATTTTGCCGACGTCTGATTCCTCTTCTTCTGATCGATTAAACGCCACCCGCTTCTGCCTTTCTTTTGTTTCTCCTACGTTTGCCTTTTTTTTTTTGTTTGTTGTTGTTGTTTGGTGACCTTCGGGCTCAACTATTCAGCAGCTTCATTCGGTCACGCAGACCTGTGCCTCGCACGTGTGCCTGCGCTTGTCGTTTGTGCTGTTGGGTTGTCGCGGTCTGTCGGGGCTTGGAGGCGCGCTTCTCCTGATGGCTCAGTCCGTTGGCGTGCGTTCATCCCCGGCAGGGAGGTGATGGACGTTTTCCACGCTTAGCTACATTGCTCGTGTGTTCCACTCTCTTTTTTTCTTTTTTGTTGCTTTTGCTGACGCCCACGCGCTCCCCGCCCACTTCACAGTCTCCATCCACTCGTCGCACTACGTTCTCCTTGCTGCGCCCGCGTCTGTTCAGCCGCACACCCTGGCCTCGTGCTTGCACCGGGTTTATCACCACCTCACGCTATCGCCGCTCCCCGTTGTTGGTTTTTTTTTTCTTTTGCTGTACAGGGGAGTAGGCGCGATGCTGAAGGGGGTCTGCTGGCTCGCTTTAGCGAACCATTTCCTCGTGTGTAGTGCCTTGCTGAATCGCTGTGGGCGTTGACGGGCAGGGATAGAGAACGACTACGTGTTTGTGTTTGTGTGTGTGTGTGTTTGTGGATGGCTGTGCACAAGTGGGCTTGGTGCGCCGTGGTGCCCTCTCCACTGTTTCAGTTTCGGTGCAGATTTGGGACTCTTGCGTGCATGTGTGCGTGTGTGTGTACGCGTGCGTGCGTCTACTGCCATCGAGGCGCAAGTGTGAGCGACGGTTCCCGATGTGGTGCATCCACGTCGCAGGCCTAGCTGCGTTCGCTTTTTCTTTTTTGCTGTACACCCTTTGCGCAGATTCGCCCCTGGTAGCCCATGCCCCCTCTCTTCGTTTCCATCTCCCGAGGGCATCCACAGCGCACGCGAGACTTCACCAGCAAAGTGTCGGTGATGTCCACATGGGTGTCCCCGCGTGTCTCACTCAGCCTGGGCGGTTGACATCAATCCTGCTTTTGGGCAAAAGCGAGGCACGCAACTTTGTGTGCTCAGTCGTGCTTCTTTTGTGCAATGTTTGCGCGAGCATGTGGTGCTTTTTTTTTCTTCCGCTTCGTTGTTTGTATGCTGACTCCGTGCGACTCCCCGCCCCCCCCCGTTTGCTATGCTCGCGTCGCCTCGTGCTTCCTTTTTTTCGTGTGCGTCTAATGCAGGCGGAGGCAGTCGTGGATCTGTCTTGTCTTTCCCTCTCCGAGTCGCGCCGCATGTCACATGTCGCCGCGGGTCCGGAGAAGAGAAGCGGCCTCAGCGGTGACTTGGCTATGCTCGGAGAGAGCCTGCACGCACGCGGATCTGCGGGACACAACGGCAGCGGAGTCGCGAACACCTCGACGTGGGGTGGCTTTCCACAGCACACAACGTACTAGCACCGACCCTTGCGCAGGCAGCACACGCCCGCCCCACTCACATCGAGCAGCCGCAGGGTCAGGGAGCCGTCGCGAGTAGGAACGCCTTGGGAACAGTTGTGCGTGGGCGACAGCTGCGCAGTAGCGCCACCGCCGCGATCTGAGAGAGCGTGTGCCAGCAGCCGTGTCTGGCAGATGGCGCTGTGGCTCTTGGAAGGCGTCTCTCCCTTGCAGCCCCCACCTGCAACTCGCCCCGCCCTGGCGAACACGGTACCTCGCCGTCTCCAGCTTCCCGATCACCTCTTTTCTTTTTTTCACATTTATTGTCGCACCGACCTCATCCTTGTGTACGCAAGAAACGTCACGACCCTCGAATACGCAAGCCCCCGTACCCCCCCCGTCACATTCCCCCGTGTTCCTCCTCCCTCTTCCACCTCTCGTGCTTGCCTGTCTTCTCTGCCTTCGGACTCCTTTTTTGTTTTCTTTTACACCCCCGTCCCTCCTGCGTCCGCCCTCCGCCGCACCCTTCGATGAACCAACATGGAGTTCAGCACCGTCTCTGCCTTCCATGCACCCCCCCCCTCCGTCCCCGCCACAACCCTCTTCCTCCCCGTGCTCGTCTCCTGCTGCTCTCTTGCACACCACTTCGCCCCTCGTGCGTTTGTGTGTGGGTGCCTTTAGTGCTTTTCTGTGTTCTTTTCTCTGTGGAGACTATGCCGCACCCACGTGCTTTGTGTGGCGGGTGGAGTGTGAGACCTCTGTCGCCTCACCAGCTCACTTTGCGTTTCTTCCACTGTCTCGCTTTCGGGCTCCTCCTTCTTTTTTTCTTCTGTCTTCACTCTTTTTTTTCTTCTGTTTTGCAATGCTGATCACCTTGTCTCATCGAGCGACCTCGCGCCCGCCTTCCCCCCCACTTCCTGTTTTTCATGTTTCGTTGATGTTCAGCGCCACATTGGTATTTCTTTGATTCGCGCCGTCGTCAACGTTACGTCTCGTCTGCTTCCGATTCTTCTTTCCTTTTTTTCTCTGTTTGTTTTGTCTCGGCTTTTTGTTGCCTGATTCACGTGCGCCTCGGTTCGCTTCTGTGTAGCTTTCTACACTTCCCCGGTGCGCATTCCTCGTCCGTTTCTCCGAGCGATCACCAGCGCACACACGCATACAGAGGCCCACTTCCCACGCCTTTGCTCTTTCCTCTGGTGCCCGCGTCTGTGCTTTTTTTTTTCTCGCCTCTGGTTCCTTGTTGTCCGCTCTCCCAGCCGTGGTTGTGCACGCACTGCGTTTAGCGCGATGGCGGCTTTCCCCCCTAGGTGAGGCCACCCTTCTCCTTCGTGTCAGCGTCGCGTTATCGTGTGCCTCTCCCTCCATGCAACTGCTGTTCCCTTCTGCACATGTGCTTTTTGTGTCTTCGTTTCGTCCTATCTGTGTGTGTGTGTGTTTCTCTACCCCTGTGCGTTTTCATTGTCTGCTTCGTGCCCATCGCGTTGCTTTCCTCCGCGCGGCCCGATACCCTTCCCCCGCAACGGCCAATTCCTCCTCTCTTTGGAGGTTCTTTATGACGTTGCCTCTCGCTCTCTCCTCCTCATTCTCTTCCCTTCACCTCCGCCAGACAAGAGCGAGTCGAGTGCGAAGAAGGAACCACACACGTAAGCGACGAACACGAGAAAACACTTCTATAACACGTTGATGCAGCTTCGGATTCAATTTGTCTTACGAGGCGGCAGGCGAACCGTGAGCGTCGCGAAATATAAAATGTGCACATGCAGCACCACCCCAAGGCGCTGCTCTGGTTCTTTTTTTTTTCCAAACCGAGGGAGAGGAACTCCGCTTCCCTCGTGCCCAGGCGCACCTCCCCCCCTCCCCCACCTCACCTCGACGTCTATTTCAGAAGGAGAGAGGAGACAAAGAGCACCCGCGACAGGGACGGAGCGGCGCCTACGAAACGTACATCCCGGTGAAGAACTCGTGTGCATTTTTTCCTCCATTTTGTGTGTCACCTTGTGTTGTCGCTAGCGGTTAATGTGAGTCTCCCACCGCAACCGGGAGACTCCAGCAAGAAAAACAACAACAAAAAAAACCGACACACACAAGTTTGCACACGTGCACCCGAGAAAGGTAAAAAAAAAACGGGAACTGGAAAAAAAGGCGCTCGTTTCTGTATCTTGTTTGGCGACGAGCTCAGAGGGACTCTCT
The DNA here is from genome assembly GCA_030849075.1 of Zelonia costaricensis. NCBI lineage: Eukaryota > Euglenozoa > Kinetoplastea > Trypanosomatida > Trypanosomatidae > Zelonia > Zelonia costaricensis. The sequence continues at coordinate 13,558 of JASAOO010003240.1, read as the reverse complement.
CGTTGGAGATGGTGGGGAGCGTGAGCATGACGCACCCCGTCACTGCCTGGGTGTCGCGAGCGACGCCGGCCTGGACACTGCCACAAGGGTGCGTGCGCCGCGGGACAGGAAAAAAAAGGTTGTCTGTGTGTGACATCGGACGTGCACGGGACTCCGGCGAAGTTGCGCGACCTTTTTTCCCCACCCGCAAACTGCGCCGCACGCCGCGCTGCCAAGAAGAGAACGCACAAGAATGCAAACAACAGACTGAGAAAGAAAGAAAACAATCGACTAGCACCGCAACAAACAGAAAAGACAAATTAAATCCCCTTTTCTCCTCGCACGCAGCGCTTGACGAAGGAATAGAACAGACGGAAGACCACCGATGCACGGCCCCCCCCTCCTCTCTCCGCCATCGCTTTCTGCGCAATGGACAAACGAACAGCATCATCCCTTTCTTTTTTTTGTTTGCTGGTTTCCGCCCCACCTTCCTCCTGTTCCCGACGCTCCGTCACTCTCACTCCCTTCTTGTATCTACGGTTTCTCCTTTGCGTGCGTCTCTGCGTGTGCTTCGCGTTGTTCGCTTATTGTGTGTTTGCGCAGATGGCGCTTGTGCGTCGGTTGTGCTACCGCCACTATACCTCTTCCATCCTCCTCCTGTCCTTTTTTTTTGTGCCTTGGTGATGAGAAGTGTCGTGTTGTTGGTAACACCCTCTTGTCCAGAAACAGCCACACCGTGAGCGGTGCAGCCTGTGGGTGAGTGCAAAGACAGAGAAGCAAGAGACGGAAAACAAAAGAGCGGGATCACGCCGTCGTCACTGTCGCACGCACTGCAGGACGCGCACTTTGTACTTTCTGTGTGAGTTTGCTTTTTTTTCTGGACGGGGTCATAAGCAGCCGAGGGCTGCGAGCGTGTGATTTGTGCGAGATAGTGGGAGTGGGAGCGAAACTGGTTTCGACGTGAGGCAAGGGGCACGAACGGTCGAGACTTCTTGCCCGTCGAGACACGTCATCGCTCTCACCCGCCGGCTGCTTGAACGCGCAGGTCTCGCTAACTCCAGCAAACTCAAAAAAAAAGAACTTCTAGAAGCAAAAAGCAAAACACAAAAACAAGAAAAAGAAAAGTCTACACCAAACAAAAACAAAAAAAAACAAAGAAAACTTTATTTAATGCCGCCTGCACTGGTGTGAGGCGGCGTGAGTGCCGAGGATGGTAGCACCATCCGCTGACAGTGTGCTGCGCCGGAGGAGAACACAGCTCGTGGGGTGGAGATTAGGCCGGGGGATGGGGGAAGAGCACACAAGAACGCGTCTACCCTCACGCGAGAACGAGGCGGGTGATTGAAGGAGTCGATCGCACGAATTCGAATGACGAAGCTCCTGCGTCCGCACCTGCTTCGAGACTGAGTCGTGCGTGCATTTCGTTCTGATCATGCCGCGCTTGCTTCGTTGGTGCTCAAACCCTCCGCTAGTTCTCTTTCCCTTATTGTGCGTGTCTGGCTTCCGGAACGCAGACACTTTTGCTGGTGGTGCTCTGTGGCTTTTTTAATGAATTCTATTCATCCACTGGTGGTACTCGTTTCAGGAGCAGTTCCTCATCTCCCCCACACCCGCTGCGCACCGAGCAGTCTTTGGCTTCACATTTTGTTTTCCTTTTGTTGTGTCTCTCGCGAGCCTTCGTCTGCGCTTCTGCCCTTTTTTTTCTTCGTACTTCTGCCACGGCTCGCGTAACTGTGCGTGTTGGTGTCGGTGCATTGACCAGAGGTGACTCCTCCCCTGGTCGTGGGTCGCTCCTCCTCCCCATCGCCGTCTCCTGCGTCGTCAGCATCCCGCCGAATATGTGAGCGAGGGTAACTGATGTTATGGAGCGCGCATCGTTGCAGTGGACGAGGCAGAGGATGAAAACAGCGAAAAAAAAAAGGCAGATGCGAAGACGATGGAAACGGAATACAAAGGAATACAAGTGAACAGCGAACGTCAAGGTCGTGCTTTGCTTGTACGGGCTGAATGTGGATTGAGGAACAAAATGAATGTCTTCGGAACTTGCGCACCCACCATCCGTTTCCGGCCTCACACCTTCTTCTTTTTCTCTCTGGCTGCTGTGCTGTTGTTGTGCTTGTGACTGTACACCTGTGGGCTTTGGTGCAGCGTCCGCCATCTCCGTTCTGTTTTTTTGAGTTGGCCCCGCCGCTGCGCTGCTGTTGTTTTCGTTTTTTTTTTCCTTTCTCGCTGGTTGTGATTGGTGCCGCTGCTTGTGTTACGTGTGTGCTCAGCTTTGCTTCCCGTGCCCTTCACCATTTTCTTCTGTACCTTACGTTTTGCTCCGTTTACAATTTGTGCGTCTTGTTGCTTTCCTTGTTTTCGATTCCCCCACCCGTGAGCTTTTTTTTATCTCCTATTGCTCCTCGTGTTTTCTTTTTGTTTGTTTGTTTGACTTTTTTTTGTTTTTTGTGCTTTTGTGTCTTGTATCTTAGCTTTCGCCGACTATGCCCATCGACCTCGACAGCGCGCTCTCCTCTACAGCTCTCGATCTCCTTCTCCCTCTCTCTTGTTCTCCAGCCCCCTCGCCGCCCCCCCCCTATATCAAACCACGCCAGTCCCAGTTGCTTCGTTATCTGCTTCCCACACGATTCCGCCTGTATGATGAGTATCCCGTGCTCCTCTCCGCCTCACGCACCTCTTGTGCGTCTTCCCATGACGTGCGCGTGGGTGGGGAGGAGGAGGGCGGGCGCGTGGGTGGTGGGTGCGCATGTACAAGCGTCTATCCCGGGACCCGGGACTCGAGACAAGAAAGAGAGGTGAGAAAAGATAAGATACGCAAACTGAAAAAAAAAATAAACGGAGAAATCGGGAGGCACCTTCTTGTTCTTGAAGGTCACGATGCGCGGAGGAGGCGCGCCTCGGCCCCGGAGAGAACGTGCATAGGGTTACCCGTGCGCTCTTCGCCGCCCCGTGAGCAGACCGCACGGTTCTTGACACCGCCGGCCGCCGGCCCCCCTCCCTCTCTCCTCCCGAATTTTCTTGCTGCGTTGCTTCCGTCTGCGGGCGAGAACGTGCAAGGGTTCGGGTAGGCGGATGGGGAAGGTGGTGACCGGATGCCGCGGCACCGCGACAGCGCGGAAGAACGAGGACGCAGTGAGCTGCCTTTCGTGCTACACGTTTCTGCGGTGGAGGGTGGGCAAGACGCAACTCGGGTGCCGCGGGTTGCGCAACGCACCTTCGGCCCCGGTGCCCAACTCTCCTCGATGTTCCTGTTTGTGCGGTGCCTCGAGGATGCCTGCTCCGCACGCCGAAATGCGGTCTCGGGAACTAGACTTCACTGACTGCCTCCACTTCTGCACCTCTTCACTCACCCTTGCCTCGTTCCTGCGTTTGCCCACCGCTTTCCACTCCAAATTGCGCCGCTGCTGCATTTGCGGTTTATCGCGGTCACTCTTCCACGCCAGAACGCACATCCACACGCACGCACACGTACCCACACAGCCTAATCCCTCCCGATCCGTTCATCTTCATCAAGCCACCTTTTCTTTCTCTTCTTTTTGCAGCTTTCGCTTCCCATTTCCGTCCTCGACGTCTTACGTGTCAGTCCCTCTCAATCGCTTCCTGTGTCGCACCCACTGGCTGCCATCTCGCATATTGGCCCCCTCCTTCTCTCCTCCCTCTCTCCACGAACAAACACACACACACACACACGCGGGCGTAGCAAGCCCACGTGTCTCCTGCGTCCCCTTCCCCTTCCCCTTCCATCCTTCGCACCCCCACAGACGCTCTGTTCCTCGCCCTAGCCCCTCCACGCCGTACCTTCTGTCTTTCCGCTCTGCCACCACCCGGCCCCCCCCCCCTACTGCCCCCTTCCCCCCCCCCCTTTTCTCCCGGATCCACCGCGATGTCCTACTCTCGCCGCGTCTCTCTCGTCCACATCGAGAGCGGCATGCGCTCGCTCGCCTCCAGCGGCAATATGGATTGCGTGAACGAGTCGTTCAGTGCGCCGCGCACCGCCGAAAGTGGGAAGCGGCGCTCGCAGCGCCAGTGGGGTCGTGCGCGGAACGGCAACCAGATCGACTACTCCAAGTACAAGACAAAGCTGTGCCGCAACTACCTCAACGGCGTGCCCTGCCCCTTCCGCTCCCGCTGCGCGTTCGCCCACGGCGTCGACACCACCACCTCCGCCGCAGCCTTGATTGCGGCGACGCGGGCGGCGGCAAAGGCCAAGCACCTCCCCCTTCCGCCCACGTCGCCGCTGGATCAGGAGGCGCCCGCGTACTCGCCGGAGGCGATGAGCCTCACCGTCGGTGAGGCGGAGCGCAAGAGCGAGAGCGGGGAGTACGAGATAAACCTGTCTAGCGCTATCACGACGAACGCAAACTCCCTCGTCAGCCCGCCCCAGGTGCTGATGCCCGCGTTCTGCACGGCGGTGCCGGCGGAGGGGCTTCCACAGGAGGAGGAGAAGGAGATGCGCGCCGCCCCGTCGCGCGCGACGCGTCTACCGGCGTACCCGCGCCGCTACCGCAACAACCCCTACGACCCCGTCTTGGCGTGCGTGTTCGACTCCGCGTAAAACGGAGGCGCGGGACCACACTGCTGGAGGGAGAGAGTGACAAAACAACAACAAGAAAAGCATTCTGCCGAGGACCGGCTGATCACATCCAATCTACTTTACAGGGTGACCTGACCGCCGCAGCGCTCAGGTTCAACACAAGACACACCAAACTCTCTCAGACAGACAGACCGGGCGACGGAACACGTGCGCCTTCATTCACCACCCAACACCAGGTCCTCCGTCTTCTCGTCTGTCCGCTCCTTTTCCGTTTTTCTCTTTTGTTTCTCGCCACACCTTACTGTGATGCTGGTACCCCGGTGTGACCGCCCCTGTGCTCCCTCCCTCCCCCTCGCCTTTCCGCACGGCTTCTCCTCTTTCGTGATCCGAGCCTGCGTCTTTCACGAGCCCCTCCCCCCCCTCGCTGTTACCGACACCCTTGGGCTTGTGCGTACGTGCGCACCTACCCAGGGCACGGCTGAATCAGGTCGGTTCGAGTGTCGCCGTGGTTGCTCTTTACCGGTGGCTGCTGCATCGCATTTCTTTTTTTTTTTTCTCTCTTTTCCCCGCCTCTCTTCAATGATTTCGACGAGCACAGACGCGGCGACCGTCCTTACCCTCCCCCATATTCCACTTGTCATCCTCTCCCGCTCGTATCGGTTTGGTTTCTGTCCTATTTCGTATCTTGTGCCTTTACTGCCACTGTCTCTCCCTCTCCCTACCCTATGCCCCCCCCCCCTCGCCTGACTGTCTTCACCGCTTTCCGTTTTGTTGGTTATTTATCAAGTCTGGGACACGGGCGACGTGCAGTGAGGCTGCCTGTTGTACCGTGTCTTGCCTTGCCCTTTTTTTTTTTTCAGCCTGCTGATTTCGTTTTTGTGCTCCGCGTCACTTGTCCGCCTTGCCCATCGGCTGGAGGCAACGCAGCGGCGCGCACGCAACAGATAAAGAGGGGATACCGGTCAGGGGAGAGAAAGCCCGGGGCACGCTGCGGAGCTCGACACACGCGCACACACACGGCTACGCTGCCACGAAGCGCAACCGTGGCCAGTGCCGGGTGCACCGGCTTCGCAGCCTGCAGGCGTTTTCGACTCCTTTCCCCTTTTTGCTCCCTCGCGCGCGGGCCGGTCGGACGTCACGGGTTTTTCGACCGCGGTTGTCACGTGACACGGGCTACCACAACTTGAAACCCGCTTTCTCTCCCTCTCTCTCTCTTTCTCCGCCCCTCTTCGTTTGCGTTGTGCGTTCTGTTCTGATCTGTTCTCCGCTCTTCCGTTCGTTTTGGTACTCACTCGGACGAGCGGGCGGAAACCTGTCGTTGAAGCAAGCACGGCGCGTTTACTTTCTCTCTTCCTCCTTTTTTCTGGTTCCTACTTCGACCCCTGTCTATTTTTATTGCTTTGTTCTCCTAATGCCATTAAGGGGTTTTTCTGTCATGTGCGCTGCTCGAGTAGAGCGTCTCTTTGCTTCCTACGCGAACTTGGTCCAGGTTCTCACGTCGCAGCCTTCCCCCCCCCCCCCACCCGCCACGCTCTGGGCCACGTACATCGCGTTCCTCTGTCTTACCACCACCACCCGTCCCCCTTGCCCCTACCCTCCACGTGTCCTCACCTCTCCCTCCGTCTCCCCGCGTCACCACGTCTGTTGCACGTGCTTCTGCTACGCGTGACTCTTCCGTTCAGCCCTCAGTCACCCCCCCCTCTCCTCTCCTCTCCTGCTTCACTCCCCGACCCAAGACTGTGCANACGTCTGTTGCACGTGCTTCTGCCACGCGTGACTCTTCCGTTCAGCCCTCAATCACCCCCCCCCCCTCTCCTCTCCTCTCCTGCTTCACTCCCCGACCCAAGACTGTGCAGTGCACCGGACCATTGTACAGTGCCGCATCTCTCGCCACGCCTCTGGCGTTTGTCTCCCCCTCCTTTCCCTTCCTCCCGTTCTTCCTCCATCCTTGTGCATTGGTTACCCCTCCCCCCCTCTTCACGTTCTTTCCCTCCACTGTCACGGTGTTGGGTGTCACTGACGTGTTTTTTCTCTGTCTTCCTGTTCTGGGTCCCTCTCTTTCACCTGCCTTTCCCCGTTGTGCTTTTGTTTTTTGTTTTCCTCCTGCGTTCGCCATGGCGCCTCACGTCCTTTCTGTTGTCCCTCTCTCCTGCCTCTCTCCCCATCACCACTTGCTGCAGCTGGCCGCTTCTCGTTGTTGTTGTTGTTGTTTCTTCACCCCCGTCCTTCTTCCTTCTCCGCCCACTCCCTCTTTGCTCTTGTGCCTCGTCGTATGTGGTGGCCACCGCTCTTTTGCCATCACTTCCCCCTTGGCATTGTGTCGCACGCACAGAGTACTCGGCTTCTCTTGCGGTTGTTGTTGTTCGCTTGTGTTCTTCACAACGTCACCTCCACCTCTTTCCACCGAGCACTCTCCCTGTCACCACATCGGTAACGTTGCGGCGCCTCCTCTCCTTCTCTTCTTTGTAAGAGGAGCAGTCTTCGTTGGCTATCCACTGCATTGAATGATCGCACCCACACCCGCTTCCAACCTCAGCTCCTTGGACTCTTTTTTCCTCCCTTCACCAATCCGTGCAGCGCCCCGCGCTTCCAATGCCGCGTGTCGACATCAGTCTGCCACGTCACGAGGTCAGTTCTCCGTGATCGGCTTCTTTTCTCGTGGAGCTAGCGGTCCACTCTGGCTCTTTTCTTTTGTGCGTGTGGGTGTATCGTGGAGTTCGTTGTGTTGGGTTTTGGTGTTGTTTCGTGTGTTGCCGCGGCGCATCTGCTGGCGTTGTGGTGCGTGCAAATTCTCCCTCACCGGCTGTTACCTTCCCGGAAGTGCCAAGTTGCGCACGGGTTGCTCGGCTTCACACCTCTCTCTCGGTTGCCCAGTGTTGTTCAACCGTCGCGCAACTCCGCCTGCGCCTCAACGCTGCCTCATGTGCGAGGGACATTGTCCATCTTCGTGGCCCTCTCCAGCCTGAGTAGTGCGGTACGGTGAAGGCAAGGCGAGGAGAAAAAAACGTCGGTCGCGCACGAGGAATTCTCGCAGGACGGCGGCAACGCACAAACGGGAGCAGCAGATGTGAGGCGCTCGCGTTTTTTTTCTGTCCCCTTGCACGCATGGAAGTCACTAGCCGTGCGTGGGTAGGGTCGCACGCACCGCATTCCTCAACCGTTTTTTTTGTTGTTGTTGTTGTTGTTTTGCCCTTGGCTCTCCCCTTCCCGCGCCTCGCTTTCTCGTCTTGCCGCATCACGACCACACTGTACCAGGTCTCTGTCGCTCGAGTGGAAACACGAGGTGGACGCCGCGGCGCCCTGCGCACACGTAGCAATGCCCCTTCTCCTCCCCGCCCCTCCGCCACTTGGCAGGTGCGCTGTTCTGTTTTTTTTTTCTCCACGCCTTTTTTCGTTTCGAGTTGCCTGTTCTCCGCTCTTCGAACGCAATCAATTCAATTGGTTGCGTTCTTTTGATTTTGTGCTTTTCTGACGTGCCTTTTTTCCAGCTCTGTTTTTTTTTTCTTCCTTGTTGTGGTTGCATTTTCCGTTCTGCCTTGCGTCGGCATTGGTGTGTCTCCTGCAAGAAACACCGTCTTTGTTGCTGCATCCCACTCTGATCCCGCATCACCGGTTCCGCTGCTGTCTTCTGAAGCTCTTTTCTACTTGGTTGTTTGCGGCGGTCACCGCGGTGCTGCGCTGTTCTTCAAGTTGTTGTTGTACGACAAACACAGAGAGAAGGGGGGCGCCACAGTCTTGCAACTGGTCAGCTGCAGCCACCATGTTCCTGGACACTTTTTTCATTTCTCCTTCGCCTTTTTTTTTATAGCTAAACCCTTCCTCTTTTCTTCGACCACCCCGTTTTCTTCCTTCTCAGATGCCTATTTTTGTATTAGCCCCTGTTATTTGCGTTTACCGCCTCCCTTTCCTCTTCATTCCACTTTATGCCTTTGCTGGTTTGACCGCTATATGACTGCATTTCGAAGGACTGTTCGTCGTCCCCCAGTTCGTTGGTGCGTGAAACCGACTCTTGAGCTAAGGCCGGCTGCGGAACACAAAAGCGTGTGACTCTGAAAAGGAAACGGAAAACGCTCAAGGTGTGGCGTTTGCTGGAAGCGACGCTGACTGCTGACGCAGAAGACGGCACGGCAAGTGCGGTGTCATTGACCGCGACACGTCCCTACTCTTCGACCACACCCGCTGTGGAAGCGAGGGCGAAAACGCAGATCTCGCCCTGGCGATTTGTAGGTGTCCTCCCCGTCACTCGCATTCGCCGTCTCGAGACATGCACGCAAAGCAGAGCCTCAGTAATGCGTTGAAGCCTCGCGTGACGGATCTCTCTCTCTCCCTCGTCGTTGCCGGCTCTGCTTCCTGTTGTTTGGTGGAGTAGAGCGAGCCGACGACGCATTTCTTCGTTCCGCTGTTGAGTTCGAAACGAGCGGAGACGAGAAGACCAAAAAAAAATAGGTGAACGCTGCGGCGCGTTGAAGATGTCGCTGTAATTGACTTCATAACGGTGTGACGGTGCGAGTAGGAGTATCAGGTGTCTTTCTTCGGCTGTTGTTGGTATGGTTACGTTCTCTTTTTTTTCTTTTTTTTTTTCAGCTAGCAGTGCTCGTCGACTGGATCTTATTTTTCCCTTGTTTTCTGCATGCCGCTTCTGCTGGCTCTTCGTTCCGTGTCTTTGTGAAGACTTGCACCTGTTTCTGGCCCTCGAAATCCCAGGCCTCAGGTTCTCCGCCCCCCCCCCCCCTTCCCTTCACCCAAAAAAAGACGCACACTCTTTTCCCGTGGCTTCGTCTTGCTAGGGTCTTTTGTTCTCACCGCGGATGGCCACTAGCGTCTCGCCGCAGGTGTTGATCGCAAGTTTTCTCCCTCCCCTCCTCTCCCTCCCCCCCTTTGCACAGTGGTGTAGCGCACGCGCAAAGTGTCCCTGGAAGAAGCCCGTTTCGTGCCCACAACCTTCCCCTTCTTTTCTTCCCCCAGTTTGTTCTCTTAGCCCTTGGTAGCCCTGGATGCCGTCGTCTGCTTCCGCCGCTGCCGGTCCGCAATACCGTCCCTGTTGTCGCCCACTGCCCCCGTTAGTCGCGCCTACGGTGTGCCGTGAGTGTGTGGCTCAATGCTTGATGTCATCCATGGGTGTGTCGGAGAGGGGGGGGGCCGGGGCGTTGAGGGGGCGGACCGGAGGTGGTTGAGCTTGCGTGTACCTTCCCCTCCCCCGCTCCCCATTTTTTTCCGCCTCGTTCTTTCTGTTTTTTTTTTTTCTGCTGGAGGGCTCCACTTGTTTCTCCTCAGTCCTGTTTTTCTCCGTGGCATCTCCGCAGCACCTGCGACCTGGTGTCTTTATGTGAGGGCGTCGCGGTTGCACGTCAATTTTCACCCGCCTGTCTTTTCCACCCACCCCTCTCCACCTTCTTCGACAAGCTACTTGCTGTCCTCTTCTCAGGTCTGCTGTGGAACCAATACCTTTTTTGATTACCTTGTCCGATTTTTTGTGCGACTCTACCACTTTCTTTGCTCTCTCAGACACGACCTACACACACCTCAATCTTCTCGCATCTGTTTGTGTGTGTGTGTGTGTGTTTGTGTTCGCCGTTCTGCCGCTGGCGTCGCTTTCCCGCTTTCTTCGCAAGTGTTCTTGTTTTGTTTGCTTCTCTTTTTGTCTTCGGGTAGCCTTGAGCGCGGCCTGAGTGGTGCCGCCTTCGTTTCCCCTGTCTGTGTTTGTCTGTGTTTGCGGGTGTGTGTGCCCTTCTCTTCCCTGCCGAAGTCAAGGTAACGCCTCCTTTGCTGTCCTGCCGTCGCTTCGCACATCAAGTTCAGACACCGCGGCAAGCTTCTCCTCTCCTCTGGAGCCCTTGCGCGACCGAGCGACGCAGTGAAAACGAGAGACCAACCAAGACACACACAGAGACACAGATTGGTGTCTTGATCACTTCACTCACCCATAGCGTCATTTTGTGTTGCCCGTGCTTCCTCACACACCGTCTCCCTTCCCCGCTCCCCACGTGAAACAACGAACGAACAAAACAAACAAGACGGTAGCACAGAGGCCCGTCCTTGAATGCCAGTCGTATCCCTGCGTCATCACTGCAATGGTCGCTCCTTCGCGTTTCTTTCACCGTTAGCCGATTTGCCTCCCTCTCATGTACCTACTTTGTTTCTCTTGTGTCTGTCTGTGTGTTGCACGTCAAGAGAGAAACCGAGGGAGCTCAATGACAGCCCCGCGAGCTGAGACGGTCGCTATCGCTGCCCACCTCTACTCGTTTTTCGATGTATCCATCTCTCCTTGGTGCTGCGCGTCTTCCTTGTCCTCAAAACCGAAAAGAAAAAACGTGTACCTCTACCGAAAGGCGCATCTCATCCTCCTCTACCGCTTGCCTCCCTCGCTCTTCATGGCTTTTCTTTCACGTGCCACGGTGTCCGAGCCAGATTTGTGACGCCCTCGTACCCTCCCCGTCTTCCTCTGCTGAGGAGTTCGCACTTGCCCCCCCCTCTCCGCCCACCGATGTCCTTTTCAGTGCTACAGGGAAACTGGAAGAGGAGGCCTGCCAGCGAGAGAGTTTTTTGTTCTGGTAATCGCGTGTGCGTTTGTTCAGTGGCATGAGACCAAGTGTTCTCCGTTCCTCTGTTGGGGTAATCGCACTGGTTTCTCCTTTTTTGGGGGAGGCGTGTGTGTCTTGTGGTTCGATCCCCCGCCCCTTTCCGACTTCCAGCTTCTCACCTTTTTTTTTGTGTGTTTCAGATGTACCACGGGAACTCCAAAAGGTCATGGGTTTGTTTTCTTGCTCGCCGGCTTGTAGTGCAGGCACCTGAACACTCTCACTCCCTTCACTTCTGTTGAAGGCGACTCTCTTCACCCTGCTTTCCTGCGCTGCGGCTTTGCCGATTCTTGGGAAGGCTGACATGAGACAAGTGCAACGAACGAAGGCAGAAACTGCAGGGTTTTTTTTTTCGCTCGCCTCTGGTCGTGTAGCAAGTTCCGCTGTGTCGCTTTTCGCGTTCACGTTTTCGCCTGCACCTCGTCCTTCTCTTTCTCTCTACTTGGTCTGTGCTGTTTAATGGTTGTTGTCTCCGTGTCGGAGTGAATGTGTGTCTGTGTGCTCTGGCGGGGCAGTTTCTGTTTTCCAGTCTCCCGTCCTGCAAGTATTATACTGCATGGTGTGCTTCTTAAGTGGCCGAAGTAGGAGCCTGTGTTTTAAAGGACCTCATGGTGATGTCCTTCCGAGACCGTCTCTGTCGCCTGCTTGCATACACGCCCGAACCGAAAAGTGTCCCGGCTTGAAGTATGTGTGTGTGTGTGATTGTTCTTCTTTTCCCGGTGTCCGTTCTCCGTGGTTTTCGCTGTCCTGCTCCGCTTCATTCCCCTCGCTTTCCTTTCTCTTCGATCTCGGTCATGTCGTGCTTTCGGGGAAAAAAAAAGACGCCGCACAGCACGACAGGCGTGTACTACTTCATAGTTGTTGTACACTTCGCACGCGGATGGTTGCGGTGACGGCATTGAAAGCGTGACAGTGAGCCCGACCTCGACCCTTCCTTTTATTTTTTCCTCTTGTGCGGAGTCTTAAGTGTCCCCGACTTGATATACGCTCTCATGAGCACTGCAAAAAAAAAAAAAACGAGTATCTGAAGACCAAGCAGGAAAACAAAAGCAGCAGTGTGCACCTTTCCTTATTGCCTGGCCGGCAGTTTCCCACTTCCAGCTCTTACACGGTACTTTTTAAAAGGCCGTTGACGCCGCGGAACGGGGGCAGGGCGAGTGATGAGGGAGTCGGCGATGCGCCACCCAACGATAGATGAAGTCGTCGAGAGGGCTTCTCTGTCCTGGCGAACCGCAAAAGGGTGCTCTCCCGCCTCCTTCCGAATACAACTCATCTTCGCAGAAAGCGGAACCGTAGACGAGTGAAGTCGGGACAGCCGCCGACGAACCTGCCTGATCTCCGTTACCGGCTCTCCATTCCCGCCTCACCGACGCGAACGACCATCACGACGGACATGCGTGCTTGCCAACTCCGTCTTCCTTGGGCAACACACCAGCTATTCTCCCTCCATCACTCCTTCTTCTCCCCCCCCCCCACCCTACCACCCCTCTGCGAATTCTCTCGAACTCCCCGTCGGCCCTGACGTCTGCTCACCTGCACCTCTCCAGACCTCGCTGTCACTGAAGGCTATACCCTCTTCCCCTCTTCTGTTTACACGGACCCTCTATCTGCCCCCCTCCCTTCCTCCCTCCTCCTCTAGCTGTTGACGATCCTGCACTACGTGAACTCGCAAGTGTGATCGTCGTCGTCGTGCCCTCAGGCTTTCTCTACCCCAAACCCCTCGCCGCACGCCTCACTGTGGGACAACACTGGGAACTACCTTGTCCTCGTTTTTCCCGTGTGTTAAAGATTGGCCTTACCCCCACCCCCACCCCCTCTCCTACGTGCATCGCGCTTGTCCGCCTTCCTCCAGTGTCCTCTTCCCGCCTGTCTGCGGCTGCCTCTCCCCCGCTTCTTCTCTTGCCCCGGGCGCGTTACCGTGCGGTTGTGCGTCGACTCCACCACATATACCAGTGCCACCCAGCAGCACAACGCCGGACAGAGGGAGGGGGGAAGAAAGATTTGATAGGAGCTCTCAAAAGCAAACAACAACAAAAGCAGCGAACGTCGCTTGTGATTGTGTTTCCTCAACGGCCTCCCACACCCCCGTCTCTGTCCCGCTTGCCTTCTTCCTCTCGTGCCCGTCGAGACCCCCCCCCCTACCTACCTGCTGCAGGACTGAAGCGACGCGCACGTAACGCAGAAGAAAGAAGCAGGCCGCAGCCGGCGCGGGAGCCCATTACTCCTCTTGTCCTTTTTCTGCTTTTTTCTGTCTGACTGTCACGTACTTGCCGCCTCGTTCGCGAGACTCCCAAAAGCCCGCCAACACCCCTGCACCGCATCGCGTGTTGCCCCCTTCACTGCCCGCACCGTGCCTCCGACCCCTTCCCCCCCCCGCGCCCGCTCCCTCTCCTTGCGCGCTTTCGTGCGCGTAAGCGGGACCTTTTTGTCGTGACGTTCACACCGCTCGCGCAGCAAAGGTACC
>JASAOO010003239.1:0-31277 GCA_030849075.1 Zelonia costaricensis | reverse complement strand
CGATCCGGGAGAGGGCAACGCGTCCTGGTGGGAGGGGGGTGGGGCTCGAGTAATGATGCGGACCTAAACGTGTTTGTGTGTGTGTGTGTGTGTGTGGAGGGGCCTCGGCACACACGTGAGTCGCTGCGCGCGGCAGAGAGAGGTAGAGATAGAAGGAAGGAAAAAGTGGTCAACAAGAGGGGGGGAGCAGCCCTGCGTGGGTTGAGGGAGGTTGGGCGTGAGGGGGGCTGGAGGGTAGAGGGGGGGATGGGCGAGCGAGTCGGGGATGCGAGAGAGGGTTCCGCCGGCGAGCGTGCACATGTGCCCACACACACACACACACATATGCGCAAGGCGTAGATGGGTGAATTCCCGTTTCACGCGGTCCTCAGTGACGCGTTGTTACCCACCGCACCGCGTCCACAAGACTGCCCAGCACCGCTCCGCGCGTGTGTGCCTCCTCTTCCAACGTCACCTCGCTGCGGTGTGGTCCCCGCCTTCCAGTCCTGTGCCGCTGACGTGTTTCTCCTTCTCCTTGTCTTTACTGTTGTACTGAGGTGGTGGTGAAGGGGTGTAGAGGACAAGGGCGGAGAGTGACGGTTGCCACCCAAAGCACACCTCGGTGAAGCTGTACATGTGTGAGAGGCAAAGGGGGGTGGTGAGAACACGAAAGAACACAAATGTGGACTCAAGAAGGGAAGCCAAGACGGTGGGGGAGGGGAGGGGAGGGGAGGGCCCTCTGCGTGCGGAGCGGCCCACCCCGTCAGCCCACAAACGTCCGGCAAACATCACGTGAGCAGCGCCGCACGCACACACACACGCAGAGAGCCACAACGATGCAAACAGAGGAGGAGGCAGCCATCAAGGCAAGGGGAACACGGGATGGGGGGGGGAGTGGGGAGTGGAGGGGAAAGAGATGAAGAGAAGGAAGCACGTGCAGCATGTCAGATTCTTGTGTCTGACCACTCTGCGAGCCCAGCACACGCACAGACACACACTCAGCGGCGTGTCGTACCGTGCGTGTCGCTAGGGTTGAAGGCAGCGTCGAAGCGGCGCAGCGACATCCGCTCCGACTCGTCTGCCCGCAAGGTGGACGGCAGGCGCACTTGGATCGCCTGCAGCTCCTGCTGCACGGCGATCATCGGCAGCGACGTTTCTGGACGCGCCATCCCCGCCGCCCGCGAGGCCCCGAGCCGGGGGCCGCGCCGTGACACCATGGCTGACGTCGGCGCGGCAGCCGGCGTGGACTGCTTCGCACGTGCGCTGCGCACCGGCGCCGCGGGGGCTGGCGGCTCGCAAGGCACCATCAGCGCAAACAGCTCAAGCCCAAACGCCTCGGCAGGACGGGACTGCAGCTGGGACATGTAGGCAGAGAGGGCGCCGAACTCCGTGTCGTGTGGGCGGTGCAGCCGCATGACGGACGGCGTCCGCGGCAGCCCCGAGGACGCCGTGTCGCGCACTGACCTGGGCGCCGAGCTGTGTCCCAGCACGCTGCCGCGCACGCTGGAGCGGCTGCTGCTGGCCCCGACCCCGCCGCGGCTCTTTGCCTGGCGCTCCTCCGCCTCACGTCGCACTTCGCCGGCGCGTGCGGCGGCGGGGTGCTCTGCTGCGGCGGCCTCCGCAGCGACCGCCCCCGCCGCCGTCGCCCGTGCCTCCGGCGACACGTCGCCGCTTAAGGAGCCGAGCGCCTTCGCGACGGACGACACGTCGGCATCGCCGGCACGCTGCCGCCACAGGCTGAGCAACTTCGCCGTGTGCTCGCCCACGCGCGGTGGCGGGCTGCCGCTCCCGTCCGAAGTGTTGGAGCGGCCCGTTGTCGCCGCCGCCGCTACGGCTGCTGCCGGCGTCCCGGCCAACGGCGACGAGGCGGTGGTGGGCAGCGGCGGGATGCGCCGCGAGCGGTCGAGCTGGCCTGCCACGTGGACCAGCATCATCTGCTCCTCACGCAGCCGCAGCGCGTGTGGGCTGACGTTCTCCAGCGCGGTGCGCAGGTAGGCCAGCTTCCTCATGGCCCGTGCCTGAGCCTTCGGGGTGGGTGGCGCGGCGGAGACGAGGACGGGGCGCAGGCGCGTGCTGCCGCCGCCCGCGACGGTGGAGGTGCTGCTGTTGGCGGCGCGTGCCAAGGAAACTGGTGACGCCACCGAGCCGGCCACGGAGCTCCCCGCGCTCGCCGAGGCGATGGAGCGGTGCGTCGGCATGTTGGCGCCATCGCCGCTGTCACCCGCGCCGTCCGAGAAGGAGGGCGCGTCCGTGAGCGAGGTGCAGATCACAACACGCCGCATCGCGTCTTCGTCAGACGGCTCCCGCCGCGCCCAGGTCCGCGCGCTGCGAGACCCGCCGCCGGGTTCGCGCTCCCCTGAGGAGTCGGCGCTGCCGCCATCGGCGTCCGCGGCGGGCGGCGTGGACACCGCGCTGTCGGCCTCGAGCGGCGAGACGGGGGGGACAAGTGAGCCCTGCCTCCCCCAGTCCACGCCCGGCTCCGTCAGGAACACCGGTGAGTCCGTCGCCGCCTCCGTCTGTGCGGCCAGCGTGGCCGGCGCCGCAGCCGTCATGCGGCGTGGGTTCGGCAAGTTGCTGGCGTCCAAGCCGGAGAGCGACACGTCCGAGGACGAGGGCGGAAAGACGCGCTGGATCGCAGCCTCGAAGCCAACGCGCGGCGGCACGGCGGCAGTCGCGTACGGCTCCCCGTCGACGGGGCTGGACGTCAAGCCCACCGGCACTACCACCACCATTGGTGCGAACTCATCGCTGCCGACGGGCGCCAGCTGCAGCTTGGTACCGGCTGAGCCCACAGCGAAGAGTGCCGCCGATGTGGACGGCGCGGCGGTGGAGGCGGAAGTGGTGATGGGCGACGTGGCGGTGCCAGGCTTGGATCGCGCCGCCATACGCGTTTCCCACGGCCTGAAGGCCTCCGCCGCGGAGATGAGGACCGGCAGCCCGGTGGCGGAGTCCACGTCGGGCGTCGTGTCAAGCGGGTGCAGCAACCCCATGTGCCGCAGCAACGCCACCGGGTACACCCGGACGAGGGGGTTCTGCTTCGCCTGCGGAAACGGCACGGGCGTCATGACCTCTGCCCACGCCCCCACCGCGTAGAGGTCCGCCAGCGCAGCCGCGTCCGCCGTGCCTTCGTCCTCGCCGGCGTTGGCGGCAGCGTGACTGCCGAGGTGCTGGTGTGACGACCGACTCCACGAGCCGGGCTGTGTGTCCCGCACCAGCTCCGCAATCGAGTGCGGCACGAACGTCGTCGGCGGCGGCGGCGGGGGCGGTGACGGCGGTGGGGCGGAGTAGAGGCTCGCACCCGGGCAGCCCGAGAAGCCCGCACCGTCGCCGCCCACCCCGTCCCCCCGCGCCGAGCCCACGCGCCACCGCCCTGCCTCCCCGGCGGACGTGGCCGATCCAGGGCGTGTCCCCGGCGATGTCGCCTGCCGACTCCCGGTCATGCTCGGGTGCCGCCGCAGCGTCGCACCAGGGGACGCGGTAGCGCCGGCCGCAGCACCAGCCGCAGCAGCGGCAGCCCCCACAGCCCCGCCGCTGGCCGTCGCCGCCAAGCCCGCCGCTGCTGCCGTCCGCTGCGACGGCGGCGGCGTCACGAGGAGGCCGAGCCCGTTCGTGGTGCCGGCTGCCGGCAGCAACGTCCCCAGCGCCTTCTTGGAGCTGCGCAGGATCTCGTACAGCAACACCACCCCGCTCTCCTTCCCGTTGGTGTACGTAACCCCCACAACAGAGGACGACGTTGGGCCGGCGGTGGGGTTCGGTGAGCCGCGGCTCCTGTCGGGCGCCGCGTCCGCGCCGGCGCCGGCGGCATCCAGACGCGTGGTGGGGCTCCTCGCAGTGCCCTCCGTCTCCTCCTCGGTGAGAATCGAAGGCAGCACCACGTCGACGCGCGCATCCCTGTGCATCTGCACCGTGAAGGCCGCCTGCTCGACGTCGCTGAAGGTGGCGGGCACGCCGATGGACCACCGATCCACTCCGCACAGTCCAATCGTCGTCGCGCGAAGGCCGACCAGACCGGCGGCAGCGGCCATTGCAGACGCCATGCCGGCGCCACCACCGGACCGGACGAAGGAGCCGCGCGCTGCGGTGACGGCCGCGTGCGACAAGCCCGTGCCACTCACCACCGTCGCCCCCATCGTCGCGGTCTGCAGCAGCGGCATCTGCGTCATGCCCGGTGACCACCCAGCGGCGGTGGCTGTCGAGGCCAGACCGGAGGCGAAGGGCGGCGACATCTCGTGCTGCTGCTCCTCACCGGGGGCGACCCCGAAGGCACGCACGTTGCCGTCGTAGCCGCTGGCAAAGATGAGCAGATGCGGCTCCAGGGCCTGCAGCGAGGACGGCGACGCCGCGAACGTGCTGTTGGCCGACCCCGTGTCGACCAGTGAGACCACCGCGCGGCTGTTGCTGCTGCTGGAGGAGGGGCCGCGCGCGCCGGATGGGGCGGCCGCGAAGCGACCTGGGTTGACCCTCGGCGCCCACGCGAGGTCCGTGGCGACGAGGCCGAGCGCCGACACGCCGCCGCGCGACGCGCGAAAGGAAGCAGACACGTACAGCTCGTGGCCGCGCGGGGCGTGAGCGGTGGCGCCCGTGTCGCGCGACGCGCTGTTGACCGCCTCGGCGACGAGGCTGCCGAGGGGGACCACGTGCACGTAGCCCGCGGAGTCGCCACACGCCATCGTCAGCGACGACAGCGGCGACGCGTCCCTGCCGGCGTCGGTGAAGGCAACACTGGTGATGTAGTGTGCCTGCTGCCGCAGGGCGTGGGCGTGGCCGCGCGGGCTGATCGCCGGCGGCGCTGAGGAGACGGCCTTGGTGCCAAGCGGCGGGAACGTGTAGCGGCCGAGCATGCGCTGCATCGTGTAGGAGTAGATGTACAGCAGCCCCGTGTCGACGATGGCGAGCAGGACGTCCTGGGTGGGGTCCGCGAGGTAGTGCAGCTTGACGACCCGCCCCACGTCCGGCACCCCATGCGCGTCACACAAGAGCTCCAGGTGCACTGGGGCGCTGCGATCGACCATGCGGTAGAAGAAGAGCTGCGTATCCGCAGTTCCCAGGCACAGGTGCGACTCCCGCACCACGCAGCACGCGGTGATGGTCGTGTCGACGCCGCCGCTGATGAGCGCTGCCACCACGTTGGCAGGGTGCGTCGACGCGCCGGCCGGGTTGCCCACGGTGCCGCCACCGCCGGCACCGGCGGCCGCCGCCGTGACGCCGCACGTCGTCGCAGCGGCGTTCACCCCTGAACTCATGGGCGCGGTCCCCGCCGCCGGCGCCGTCCCGCCGGCGCTGCTGCCACCCGCAGCGCCACCACCGGCGGCAGTCGCCGGCCCCGACGCACCACTCGTCGCCACTGCCGCTGCACTGCCAGCGCCGGCCGCACCCGCCGCACCGAGTCCGACGTGGGGGGCCAGGGGGAGCTCGACTCGCATGGAGACGAAGCGCTCCTCACCGCTGGGCTGCGGTGCGCTCGTGACCTCGTAGCGTCGCACCTCGCAGACGCGGCCGCTGCACATCAGCGTGCGGCTGCCAGCCGCCGCGATAGCGCTCACATCCTTGTCCGCCAGCAGCAGCGGGCTCGGGGCGCCGGTCGCGAGTCTTCCAACGACCTGCGTGAAGGGGTCTGTGGAGCTCACAACAGAGCCGACCCTTGCGTCGAGGGTGAGGACGCGGCTGTCGCGGGTGCCGACCAGCACGCGCGACCGCGTCTCGGTGCTCCAGCTGCAGCACGTCAGCAACGCTCGCCGGCCGCGAACGGCCAACTCCCGCTCTGCGGCACGCGGGACGTTGAGCGGCTGTCGCAGCCGCTCGCCCGTCTGATAGTCCCACACGCACCACGTGTCGGTGCTGAAGGTGTGCAGCTCGCGCTGCACGGGGTCGACAAGAATGCCGATCACGGCGGTGGCGTGCGTCTGGTGTGGACGCAGGCGCAGGTTCGCCCTCCGCAGCGCCACGTTAGTGAGGCGCTGCCGCCGCACCTCCTCTTGCGCGGCCAGGGTCGCCACGCGGGCCCGCTCCCCATCCGCACGCGAGCCCTCTCCCTCAAAGTTGTTCGCTGAGGAGCCGACAGAGCCGTAGAACGAGGGGGCCTGCGTTGCCGATCGGGCCGCCGCGAGGATGGGGCCCGGCCGCCCAAGGATGGCCGCCCCGGCGGAGGGGGCATAGAAAGAAAGGTGGTCGGGGTGCGGCGCGGGCTGCGCAGGTGGCAGCAACACCAGCGACGACTCCATCGAGGAGTCCTGCGACGAGGCCGACTGCGCCGCGGCGCGGTGCAGGCTGGCCACGCCCGACGCTGACGGCTGAGCTGGCGGCAGCACCGTCGTGGTCGCAGCCGCTGCCGCTGCCGTCAGTCCGTCAAAGCCCAGGGCGGAGCGGCCCGTCGTGTCCGTCGCGTCCGAGTGCCGCACGGCATCGCCGCTGTCGGCGAGGCTGACCGCCGACGCGCCGGTCGGCGGCGCCGCACGGGTGGCTGGCTCGTACAGCACTGGCCCGCGCAGCCCGCACACGAGCCGCTGCGATGTGCGCAGATAAGTGAGGCAGCCGTCCACGTCGTTCGCGGAGAGCTTGAGCGTGATGGACGCCATGTCCTCGACGCGGCTACTGAGGCTGCGGGGGGGCTGTATGGTGGCCAGTGGCCGCGAGCCGCGCTCGTCGAAAATCTGAATGCTGTGGTCCGCCATGAGCACCGCCACCTGCTGGTGCGGCTGCATGAAGCAGATGTCCACGATGTCGTAGGCCTGCTGGGGGTACTGGTGCACGCACTCCGTCAGCGTGCGGCCAACGGCCCACAAGATAGCGCGCCGGTCGCTGTGCACCGTGATGAAGCGGCGCCCACCGACGCAGCTGACGAGGAAGCGGATTGCCTTGGCCGTCGTGACGACAGGGGTCGGGGTGCCGAGAGCGTAGTCGAGCGTGTCGGCCGCCGCCGTGAAGGGGGTGCGCACGATGTCGCCGTCCGCGTCGGCGGTGATGAGGCAGTGGCCGACGCCGCAGAACAGAATATGCCGCACTTGCTGGCCCACTACACCGTTGCTGGCGGTGGTGTTGCAGCTCGCAACGATGGCCGCCGCCGGACCCGCGATGGACGACCGTATGGGCGTCATGCGGCGCCCCGTCGGCGTCGACGTGCTCGACCCCGCAGGCGCCGTCGTGCCGGGCATCGCGGTGGCCAGCGGGTTTGCCCCCGACTCGGCCGGCAGCTGCGTCGGCGAGACAGGGCTCAGCGACAGCCCGAGTCGGCTCCGCCGGTGCGAGTCGGCCGGCACGGTGGCGTGTGCCAGCACCGCGGCGTAGACCTGCAGCGGGTACGACCACCCGGCGCCGGCCGCCGCCGCGTGCAGGGCGGTGCGGGAGAACACGGTGGAAAGGTCGACGCAGCCGACCATGCCGCTCATCGTGCCGAAGAAGAAGAAGCCAATCTCAGCCTCGTAGAAGGCGGCTGTCGGCGTGACGTAGCCGATGATCGGCCGAGCCGCGATGGGCTCGCTTTCGCCCTCGCTGTACTCAACCATGCGCCCCGCCGCCGCCGCCGCCGTGCCGAGCCAGCCGCCGCCGTCGCTGCGGATCGGCTTGTGGCGCCCGCACTCGCCAGGCTTCAGGCCGTAGCGCTTCGTGAAGACCGTCGACGGCTGCTTCACCTGCTGCACGGCCGTCGCCAGCGAAGTGCAACCACGCAGCTTCAGCACAACGCCGCCGCCAGGGAAGTTCACCACCGTGATCTCCGCCGAGCTCGTCGCGACCATGAGAAACTCGCCGCCGTGCAGGAAGGTCAGCGCCAGCACCCAAGCCTGGCCAATGTTCAAGATCGTGGACACGAACTGCCCACGCGCCGTGTCCCAGACCTTGAGCAGGCCGTCCTTGCTGCTGGTCACCGTGTAGCGCTGCGACGGTGCGGCGACGATGTGGTCGGCCGACTGCGCATGCAGGGAGCCGAGCGCGCTCTCAGCCGCAGCGCCGAGGCTGCTCAGCAGGGTGGCGCGCTGCTGCAGCGCCACCACTTCGGCCGTGCTGACGTCCTTGTGCACGCGGCGGCGACGGGACTGCCCATTGCCGGCCACACCCGCTCCGTTCGCGGCCCCACCAAGCCCGCCCAACCCGTCATCGCCCGAGTCGCTGTCGTCGTCCATGCCGCCACCCCCAATGCCGCTGCTGCCGTCGCCGATCCCGCGGCCCGCGTCGCTGCCCCGCCTCGCCCCGAGGCCGGCGCCGTGCCCACCGCCGGTCGTGCTGGATGCACCGGCCTTCGTGGCGGCGGCGAGCTCTGCGGGGTCGTCAAGCAGCGCGGTGGGCACGCGGCCGTAGGCTGCGTCGTGCCGCTGCGACAGCCACGTCGTCTCGAGCCCCATCAGCAGGTTACTCGCCACGTCGCTCCAACACACGAGGTGCTGCTGCGGCGCGGCGCGGTTGCGCCGGCTTGAGATGCCGCTGACGGTGCGACTCAAGTTACCGGCGCTGGGCAGCCGGTCTTGTGGGCTGCCGTCGCTGCGGTTGAGCTGGGGCACGTGCGGGCTGCGTGCGAGTCGGGAGCGCTGCTGCTGGAAGAGGTGGTTGTCGCGCTCCTCCTCCTCCGCCAGCCGCGCCGCCGCTGACGACGTCCACAGAAATGCATAGAGCTGCTGCGGGTTCTGAAGAAGGTGCCGGAGGCTCGGGGCGGAGAGGCGGGCCTTAACGGCTGTAGCAGCAGCGGCAGCGGCGCCGCGATCCCCCATCGACATGCCCAACCCAGTGGCAGAGACGTTCATCGAGGAGAGCACCGGCGGCATCGTGTTGACGGTAGTTGTCGGGGGCAGCAGCATCGAGGCCTGCAGCGAGGACGCGCTGGACTGGATCAACTCGATGGGCGAGGTCATCTCGTCGTACGTGAGTTGGACGGCGTGGGGGCCGGACAGGGTGGGGCTGCCGTTCATCTTGCCGGAGCTGCCCGGCGCCTGCGCCGTCGGCAGCACCTCGAACACGGGCCCGCTGTCCCCCGCGGGCTCACGGCTGCTGCCCGCCGCCTCCGTCCGCCGCCGCCCCTGAGCCGTGGTCGGCCAACTCGGCATCGGCGAGATCCCTGGCGACTCGCTCTTGGCCATCCTCGGCCCGCCATAACGCGACGACGACTGCGCGGACGACGCTGGCGCCACGGGCGATATGGCGTTGGGGAGGCCCCAGCTGACGTTCCCGCGTCCGGCCGCGCCGCCCACACCAGCCACGGTGCTCGCCCCGCTCGCCATGCTGCCCGTCGTGCCGCCACTTCGTGGCGAGACGCCTCCGTTGTTGGCGCGCAGCATTAGCGAGGACGAGGGCGCCGCGAGGTTGGCGGAGTTCATCGTATTGACCCGTGCGGACAGCGGCCCGCCGCCCAGCCCACTCGGGCCCGCGCTGTCGTGCGGGACATGCGACGCAGTCGCGGCCGTGTTTGGTGGTGAGAGCGCGGACGACGCGGTGCTGTGCAGCGCGCAGGCCTCGTAGCGCTGGAGCACCTCGGACTGCATCGCGCACTGCTGCCACGCGCCAGGGTGCTCGCGCTCATCGCACGACTGGGACAGCTGCTCCACCCACGCCGTCAGCTCCGCCTGGAAGGTGCGAAGCTGCTCGACGCGCGCGTCACGGCGCCGGGTGTGGTAGCTCACGTTCACAGATGCATTCATGATCGCGGACGGGGGGTTGGCAAGAGTGGCGCTCATGGTGCTGTTGGGGTAGCCGTGCAGAGCGCGGGTCGCCGTGCCGGGCCTCGACGCCGACACAGAGCCACCGGACGCCTGCTGCTGCGTCGCCTGGACCACCGAGGACCCCAGTCCGCCTACACCACCACCTGCGCCACCGGTGTTGCCCCCACCACCACCCGCGGCTGTGCCACCGATCGCGGCGCCAGCGGCGTCGGCCGAGTTCGCCACGACCATCTCCATCAGCAGCTCCACCAGCCACCCCGCCGTCAGCGCGCAGTCGCTTCCTTCGCTTGTGAACGACTCGGCCAGCTCGCGACGCTCGCGAGTCGCCGCCGCCGCCGCGACACCAGCGCCTCCGCGTGCGGCGGGGAAGCCCTGTTTCAAGGGGGACACCGGGCTTGCGCCAGGGCTCTTCACGCCCCCGCCGCCACCGGCAGCCGCGCCGGCGGCTCGCGGTGGACTCGCGCTGCGTGGGGCTGCTGCGGCAGTGGACGAGGCCCTGGCAGCCACGCTCATCACCGCTGATTGCTGCTGTGGCGGTGTCGGGGACGGGGGGCGGGCGACAAGACGGATGAGCTCCATGCCCGCCTTTCCCTCCGTGACGTCCACCTCACGCGCGGGAGCGGGAGCCTGCTCCGCGGCCGCGGCGGCCGGCGGCGCCACCGACCCGGCCTTGCCGCTGCGTGGCGGAGTGGGGGACTGGCGGCGCCGCGCACTCCCCCGCGCCGCGGAAAGTGAGGCGCGTCCGCCCGTGCCCTGCTCCGGATCCGCACCGTCGTCCGCCTCGTTCAGCACCTCCGCGTCCAGTGTGCTGATCACCTCGGTGGAGAAGAGGTTGAAGTTGCGGAAGAGCAGCGCCAGCTCGGCGACATCGCCGGCGCCGAGGTAGGCGGAGCAGGAGAGGGAGGACAGCGGAATTTGTGTTGGGTTGTAGCGGCCCCGCAACTGGCGGTGCAGCGAGATGCGCTGCGCCGGGTCGTCGGGCAGGAGGGGCATCACCCCCGTGTCGGCGTCATTGAGGAGGTACTGCGCGGCGTGGGCACGCGCCTTGGCGGTGCGCTGCACCGAGGTCGCCTCGGCAAACACGGACTCGCCGCCACGGGTGTCGCCGAGCATGGTGCAATGCACCGTCCTGCGCACGGCGTCAGCACCGAAAAACGAGGACACGCAGGGGAAGCTCAGCGAGGGCCGAGGGGGGAGGAGGGGAGGTGGGAGGTGGGAGGTGTGTGGAGCGAGGGCAAAGACGTCGCCTCGCTAGCGCGGGAGAGTGGGGTGAAGAAGGTGATGAAGGGTACCCGCTGCCCCAACGAGAAGGGGAAGGGCACAAGAAAGCAGCTGAAGGTGAACACGGGGATAGGGGTTCGTGGTGCTGACGTTGCTTCACAAGGAGAGAGGGGGTACAGATGGAAGGGGGGGGTGAGGTGGGTTGGCGGCTCAGAGGGGAGGTCTAGGGAAGTCGGAGAGCGCGATCAAGAAGAGAAGAGGGTGCAAATGGGGGAGTGCAAGTGGCTGGATGCCGTGCAGCGAGAAGAAACGACGCTGACGAGAAGCGGCGCGCCACCGCACAAAGGAAAGGCGCAGCCGGACAGCAGCTCAAGCAGGCGCAAGAGGAAGAGGAAGAAGAAGAGCAGTCGCACACCCACGAGGAGAGAGCGACGAGAAGGGGGGGAAGGGAGCTAGGGTGAGATGCGAGGGGCGGCTGACAGCTCTACATGTACATCAAACAGGGGAGCGTACTTCACACGCGGGAAAGCAAGGAGAACAACAGGAAACACAGACAGACACACACACACGTAGAAGAGGCGGCAGGTGTCTGCTGTGTACACCGAGGAAGCGGAGGTAGCGGGAGTGGGTGCCTGCCCACAAAGCTGAGCAGCGATCTGCACACGAGACCGGCAACGCAGGGAAGTGGCGCGTGACCTTGGGCCCGCTTGATGTGAGTTCCTCGGGTACGGCGATGGCTGCTTTCACGCTCCCTCGCGGGTCGAGCGATCAACGATGACAAGACGGGTGAGGGGAGAGTCTGCGGGAGGCGAACAGCGGAGGGTGGAATATGGCAGGCGAGCCGAGACGCAAGACCACAGAGGGTCGATCAGGAGCCGCAGCGGCTACGTGTTCGTGCGGATGTGTGGGTGTGTGTGCGTGGAGGGGGAGGGGGGGGGATCCAAGCACGAGTGGAAGCGGTGGCGCGATCCTGCCGCGTATCGACTCCACACGTTTGAGTGAGGGGGGAAGGAAGGAAGGAACCGGGGCTCGTGTGTGATGGCGGCTGAGGTGGAGGTGGGTGACGTCAACAACGGTTCCGCTCAGACTTCGTGTAAAAGGGTGGCGCTTACTGCGTTGGTACGGCGAGCGGCGCCGTGCACGCGTTCAATCACGATCCGGAGAAAGAGAGGGAGGGGAGGGAAGGAGGGAGCGAGCGAGTGCGGGGGGGGGGGATTTTGAGGCAGGAAGAGCTCCGGTGCACGAGCGGCAGTTTGGGAGACCCACTGCTACGGTAGCTCACCCGCCACGGGTGTGCTGTCACGTGGGGAGAGAGGGACGACGGAACGCACGATGCGTCCAGGTCGAGAGCGCCGGTGCCTGGAGCCACACAATGCGGAAGGGGGAGTGGAGGGAGGGAGCGAAGGCTTGCTCGTCGAAAGCTACGCGCGCCACGGCGAGTGCGTGTGCGCGTGCTCGTTCCAGCCGCCTGCGCCGTCCCCCATCCCTATTTTCCCCCGGTAGGCTCTCACCTACCGCAACGTGCGCCCATCGTGTTAGCCTCCTCCCTCGCTGTGTTTGGGTTTCTGCTGTCGACTTACTCTGTGAACGGTTCATTAAACGTGAGGAGGACACGACACGCCCCCGTCCACGTGACGGAGCGTGCAAAGGGGGGGAGGCGGGGGGGGGGAGGGGGGCACCTTCGTGGGAGTGCGGGACTCGGCCACGTCAGGACGCGTGAAGCTGAGGCAGAGGACCCCGCCGCCCACCCGCACCCACACAGGAGTCATCTCGGAGGCAAGTGCCTGCACCACCTCCTGCGGCGTCTAACCATCCATCGAGTAGGGTGCCGCGCTCTCCTCCTCCATGCGGAGGCGGCGGTGGCCGTTGCGCATCCGGCTCACGAACTTCTTCTTGAAGGAGATCTCGTGCGGGTGCAGCAGCAGGGCGTCCATGGCCATCCGATTGTGCTGCAGATAGGCCACCTCCTCCTGCCCGCCCGCGTACACGCCCTGCGCAAACAGCGCCGGTAACGCCAACGCCGTCGCCACTGCGGTGGTGCCGGTTCGGGCGTTGGTGGCGGCGTGGTACGTCTGCGGTGCCGCGTCCTCCGTCGCCTCGTGTCCTGCGACGCACTGCGCCTCCCGTAGGAGAAGGGCCTCGTACACAAGTCGCACCCACCGCATGGCCGACTCCTGCTGCGCTGCCGATGTGGGACCGAACAGCGGGGCGGCCGCCTTGTCCTCGCTCGGCCGCAGAGTGGGCAGGAGCACATCCTTCGCCGCCGCGCTCGTCGCTGCGCCGGCCACCAGCTCCGTGCCAGAGACCGACGACGACGCCGTGGCGGCCGCCGCCACCTTCGCGAGGAGCTCTTCGAGTCCCGCATCGAGCAGATGGGCGTCCTCGTCGCCGTTCGTGCCATTCCGCAGCGCGGCATCGCTGTCACGGATGGCGATGTGGGGCACCTCGCCGCGCACCACCGCCACGGCCAGCTGGGTGGCCAGCTCCGTCAGCGACAGCACGAGTGGCACGACCTGGCGGCGGTGGAAGAGACGCAGCCACTGCTCGTGCACCAGGCGCAGCTGCTCCGCGCCCCGCGCGCCGCCGCGCTCCTGCCACGCCGCGAACACGGCGCCGACACGGGCATCGGCCCTCGCTTTGTTGGTCGCGGTGGCGGCACCAGCGCTACTGCCGGACTCACTGCTACTCGCCTGCTCTTCATGTGGACGGCGTCCGGGGGGTTCCTGCACGGAGCTCGACGCGGTGGTCGCCGCTGCGCGAGGTGGTGGCACCCCGTAGACAACGACCACCACCGCGCGCTGCAGCACGTGGCGCCGCACCCACTCGTGCAGGTGGTACATGACGCGGTGCGCACGCCGGGTCAGCGCGAACTCCACCTCAGGAAGGGGTGGGGAGGCCTGGAAGAGCTGCAACTGCAGGAGGTCCTCGCGCGTGCGGCTGTTAATGGCGGCCACAAGAGATTCGATGCGACGCTGCAGCGCCGCCGGAAGAGGCGACCTCGGCGTGGAGGCAGAGGCGCTGTCGGGACCATCCGCGACTTCTTCGTTCTCGGCGCGGCACCGCTGTCGGTCAACGCAGACGCCGCAGACCTTCTGCACGCGTCCGAAGCGCCGCACGTCGAAGCGACCGCTCCACGCAACCGACAGCCGCACCGCAGAGACGGGCACTTGTAGCTCACGCGCGAGGACGGCGCGATACTGATCCCGCAGCTGGTAGCTGTACGACGCGAAGCCCACGAAGAAGTCTGGCTCGACACTGCCGTCCTGTGGCAGGGCTGGCAGCGGCTTCTCCAGCACGGCGCGAATGCGCTCGAGGTGCCGGTCGTACAGTGCCTCCAGCGCGGTGCGGCCCGTCTGCCCGTCGACCGTCTCCAGGCCCCACCCCTGCTCATCATCACGCGGCGGTGCAGGCGCCGACCCTGCTGCGTTATTCGCGTGTGCGGCCGCGCCCGGCTCTCCTGCCGCGTCACACACCACCGCTTCCCCCGCCTGCTCGGTGAAGCCTCCGTGCGTGTCCGGTGCGTCCGCGTCGTCTGCGCGCACGTCGGTGTGGTGGGGTCGGTGTTGGTCGTGCCGGCGGCCGTGCGAACCGCTCACGGTGCGAGAGGGAGCGCCGCGGCCACCTGCCGCGTGGTTTCCTCGTCCGCGTGCGGTGCTGCCGCCGCGCGAGGCCCGACCTCGACGCGCGCCGCGCCACTGGGCCGACGGTGCTTGCCTTGTGCGTGTCCCGTCAGTGAAGGCACGACATGGGGTGTGTACAGGAGAGGCACAGGTGCTAGACACGAGTGCCGCCGTGGCGGGCAACCCTCGACGGCACAAGAGTGGTGCGGTGCTGCCTCTGAGTGGCGCGGGGGTGACCCAGCCACAACATCGCGAAGGCGCCTCGCTGCGTCGGTCGTGATAAGCGAAGAAGCAAACAGCCACCACGCGGCACGGCAACGCGGGCACGCACCGCAGCTGCATCACGTCCGTCCCCTCGCGTGAACGTTGTCTGTGATGCCTGTGTGATGCCTGTGTGTGTGTGTGTGTGTGTGTGTGTGTGATGCGTGGCTGCAGTTTCCCTCTTGAGGAGGCTTGGCGAGGCACACACGCGCAACCACGCAAGGGAGCAGGTTGCCAAAAGGGGTGGTGGAGGTGGTGAGAGTGGGCTTGCACGGCGTCAGCTCCGTGCAATTCTGCGTGCGTGCGTGCGTGGACTCGCTTCCGGGAGGACCTTGCAGATGCGCCACGCCACAGAGGCAGCCACGGGTCCACGTCGCCTCGCCGCCGCCACCGCCTCTCTCTCTCTCGTAGGTCGATACCACCGATTCGAGACATCCCGAGGGAGGGCGGCGATGACGCAGGAGGAGGTGCACGAGTGGCTCCCGCTGTTGGGGGGAGGGGGGAGAGGGGGAAGCATCAGCGAGGAAGCAGCCTTTCTCGCCCTCTGCCTTCCCCCGCCTCCACGGCCTCCTCTGCCCTGCCCTTCGCGCGCAGCCGTGCAGTCCTGGCCTGTGGGTGCCTCAACCCTTACCGTAGCGCTGCTGTCCACTTCAGCACAGCGCTGTCCTCATCCTTTAGTGTTTGTGTGTGTGTGTGTGTGTGTGTGCTTTCGTTCTTTTTTGTTTTTTCTTCACGTCGAGGCGGTGACGCACCACAACCGCGCCGCTCTCGCTTGCTGCGTGCGTGTCAGCCAGCGCACTGCACGCCCCTCTCCCCCCCCTCGCACGGCGATCCATGCGGACCATACGCGAACTTCGCTGTGGCCGTCGCAGGGGGACCCTCTCACGGCCGCACCACCCCCCCACCACCCACCCACGAATCACGCGCACCTGCGGCTACCGGCGCTCCTCTCTCCATCCGCACGCAGCCCCAGCACACGTGCCGCGCGAGCCAGCACCACGCAGGCTACTCCACGTAGTAGGACAGCTGTTTCATGACAGCCGGCTCGATGGCCGCGGCGGTCGACGGCGTTGACAAGAGCGACGCGAACCCATCGGCCGCCCCGGACGGCTGCGGTGACAAGGGCGAGGCCGCGGTGGGCGGCAGGTCGGCAATGGGGAAGAGCACCCCACCGTGCACGGCCACCACCCGCGTGCACAGGCTCAACACCGTCGACATGCGGTGGGCGATGATGAGCACAGTCGAGTCCCGCAGCTCGTTCGCGAGAACGCGGCGGATCGCGCGGTCTGTCTGGGCCTCAGCCCCGGCGTACACGGCGTCCTCGAGAAGGATGATCGGCGGCCGGTTCAGCACCGCGCGGGCAAGGCACAGCAGGCGGCACTGCGACTCCGTCAAGCCCGCCGCCGTCAGGTCTCCGCCGACGAGCGGTGCGTCGAGGCCGCCGTCAAACTCCACGGCCGCGTCCAGACCAACCGCGCGTAGGGCTGCCCACAGCGCCGCGTCCTCCACGGGCTGCCGCGGACCCTGCGTCTCGCGCCCACGCGCCTGGTGTGGATGCCCGTCGCTGCTGCCCGCCCCACGACTCGTCCGCCGACGTCGCCGTGCACCGCTGCTGCCGCCGCGCGACGGGCTGCGCGGGCGTGGGGCGCCGCTGTTGTTGCGGCTCGCGCGGCGGCGGAACGGGCTGCCGAGGACGTCGCGCACTCGCCGCACCACCGCACTCGCGAAGCCGCCTGTGCGACCGCTGCCCCGGCGGCTCGCACTGGCCTCCGCAGAGCCGCGGCTCAGGTCGCGCGAGAGGGGCTGCTCCTCGGCGCTCTCCATGAAGCGCAGGTGGGGTCCAGCATTGCCCGGGTGCGCGCTGTCTGTGCTGCCGTAGCTGACGTCTTCGGCAGAGGCGCAGACGGAAGCGGCGCTGCCGTCCCGCGCTGGCGGTGCGGCCCGCTCCGGAGCGCTCGCTCGACTGCGCAGACGCCCCGCACCGGGGCGCCGCAGCGGCTGCGTCTCCTGCGCGTTTCCCTCCGCCGGCGGCCGCGGCGGCGACGACGCCTCGCCCGCCTCCACCTCGACGTGCGGTGGCTGTCGCGCCATCGACTCTATCGGGAGGAGCGGCAGCTGGCCCTCGTGGTTGGCGGCGTCCAGCAGCATGCGGTGCTCGGGGTGGTAGCCGAAGAGCAGGTTGCTGCGCCACGAGCCCTGCACCAGCAGCGGATCCTGCGGCACGAGTCCGAACCAGCCGCGGAGGATCGGGTACGGCACCCGCGCCGCGTCCTCGCCGTCGACGATGACGCCGCCGCCCTCGATGACGTCCACCAGGCGTAGAAGGACGTTGAAAACGGAACCCTTGCCCTGCCCTGCGTGTCCCACAACCCCGAGGCGCTCTCCCGGGTAGACGGCGAGGTTGACGTGGCGCAGTACGTACGGCAGCGTCGTGCGGTAGCGGGCCGACACGTTGCGCAGCTCCAGCAGCGGCAGCGTCATCGTGCACGACGCACTCGGCGCCAACGCCTCCGCACCCGCCGCTCGAGCCGCCGCCGAGGACGACGAGGATGTGGAGGAGGTCGATGTCGTCGAGGAGTCGGCGAAAATGGATAGCGACGTGGGCGACACCGTCATCTCCGGCAGACTCGCACTGTCCACGCCTGTGATGGAGGCCCCTGCCTCTTGCTGCCGCTGCTGCAGCCGCTGTGCCCGACGAGCGCTGCGCTGCTGCTCGCGTCGCTGCCGGCGCTCCCGCTTTGCCTTGTCATGCGCCGCGCGCTGCTGGGTGGCGATGCTGTAGTGCGTCGTGGGTGAGATGGGTGGGCCCACAATCTTGAACAGCGGGGCGTCGTGGCCGCCCTCCAGCTGCACGAATGCGCCGGTCGAGTTGCGGCGGACGTGGCTGTACGTGTACAGGTCTGCGTCGCCGACCAGCGTCAGCGGCTCCTGCGGGACGCTCCACAGACTCATCAGCCGCTGCACCGAGATCCACTCCGTCACGGTGAAGGTGCCGAGGTGGCGGCAGAGCAGGACCAGCACCGGTGCTGCCCGCAGCCCTGCCAGCATCGCCACCGCCGTGAAGCTCGGCCGCGAGTGCGGGAAGGTGAAGAGAATGCCGACGATGGCCGCCGTGCAGACGGCCAGCGTCGCCAGCAAGTGCAGGCGCAGCTCCACCCAGCGGTCCGCCAGGTAGGCGACCATCGACGCGGTGTTGACGGTATCCAGGGAGCGGCAGTACTCCTCTCGCAGCCGGTCCTGCAGCGCCATGCAGCGCACCGTCGCGGCCCCTTGGTAAACCTCGCGAAGTATGTCGGCCATGCCGCTGACGGAGCCGAGCTCGAGCCGACGTACCTCGCGCAAGACGACCGCGTGGCGCTGCATGATGTGGAAGAAGAGCGACACCGCCATGGGCAGCAGGAGGACGAAGATGGGGTTCACGAACACGTTCCAGAGGGCGACGAGGGCCACCTGCGCCGTGCAGCTCAGCAGCAGCTCCGCCGTCGACGGCACGCGGAACTCGGCGACGTCGCCGTCGTCACGCAGCACGCGCGTCAGCAGCGCGATGATGCGGCTGTCGAAGTACGACGCGGGCGAGTGCAGCACGCGGCGCATGATCTGGTCGTACAGGAAGCGCATCGTGCCATACACGCCAACGTACACGGCGCGGGTGCGCAGCAGCGTCAGCAGCATCGCCACGACACAGAAGACGGAGACAATGCCGAGGAAGACGGTGTCGGGCACGGCCATCGACGCGTACACCAGATCCGCGATGTGTGACACGTACGAAACACCACCGCCACCGCCCTTGCCCGCGGACTTCTTCTTCAGCCCGCGCGGCCGGCGCTGGCCATCCGAGGCCATCACGGTGAGCCACACCGCCGCCCACACATCAGCACCGAGGACGACGGCCTGGTGCAGCAGCGTCGTCAGAAGAAGCCAGACCACCTGCCCACCCATGAAGCGCAGGAAAATGAAGAAGGAGAGGCGGTGGCGGTGCCGCAACACCCGCTCCCGCTCCAGCTGCTGGGCGTAGTGGTTGCGGATGTACTGGTTCGCGGAGCACGTGCTCTGGCTGCCGCCCTCCGTCGTCGCCGCGTCGCCCGTCTCGGACGTGGTGCCCTGCTCGCTGCGGCGGCTGTCGAAGCGGGAGGCGTCATCGCCGTCGCGCCGCACGGCATCACCAACACCGCTGAAGGGATTCGCCACGTCGGGGGCGTCGGCAGCGGCGGCGGCGGACGCGGCGCTCAGCGGCACCGAGACGTGCGACGTGCCCGCCTCGGTCGAGTACGGCAGGAGTGGCCCCAGCCTCTCCGCATCCCTGGAGGGGGCAGCGGCGGCGCCGACTGCCGCGGTGAAGGCCGCCGCGTGTGCCGCCGCCGTCTCCTCCAGCGGCACCACCGCGGGGGGCAGCGGAGTGAGGCCGGGCGTGTTCGTCCCTGACGTGGCACCGCTGCGGCCTCCGTCCACGCGGCGCGGCGAGCCCTGCCTAAAGTGCGGTGCGCGGCGAAGACGCAGCGAGGCGCTCGCGCTGGCCCCTGCCGCCGCGGACGCAAGAAGGACTGAGTTGGCCAAGGACAGGTCGCCCGCTGATACGCCGCCGTCGGGACGGTCGCCGATGTCGTTGTGCAGCAGCAAGTCGCGCGGCCCGAAGTTGTCGTCGCCGTCGAACAGCAGCGCCGCCGCAGCCACGGTGGGGTCCTCTGCAAACACCTCTGCATCGAGCTCGACCAGCTCCAGCTCCTGCGGCTCCTCGAACTGCTCGGCGTAGAGCGGCGGCAGCGGCAGCGCCGTGGTGCGACTTGCATCGCCGTCGTCATCGCTGTCGGCGTTGTCGCGGTCACTCGCCCCCGCCTCACGCGCCGCGCCCGTGACGCGCCGGTCCCGGCCGCCCCCGCGTCCTTCCGGCCGAGTGCCCGGGTCCGCATCGACGGCGTCGCCGGCGGCCGCCCCCATCGCCTCCTCACCCGACCCCGCCGCTGGGGCTGCTGCCCGCTCCTCCCCCCTCTCACCCATGTCGTCCTCCTCGTCGCTGGGGGCGTGGAGGGAGGAGACCGCCTTGTACAGCCCCGTGTCCTCGCGCACCACGCCGTCCTCGACGACGCTGAAGACGCGGTGCGGGCGCAGCAGGCGCAGGCCGACGTTGCTGGCCAGTACAACGGTCTTCTTGCGCAGCAGCTTGTGGAAGACCTCTCGGATAATGTGCTGCTGGATGAGCGGCTCGAGCGGCGACAGCACGCTGTCCATGAGGTACACGTGCGCCTTCGAGTACACCGCCCTGGCAATGGCGATGCGGCACCGCATGCTCAGCGACAGCAGCTCGCCGCACTCGCCAATCACCGTCGCGTCGCCCTGCGGCAGCGCGGCCACCTCGGCTGAGAGGGCGCAGGCGCGCAGCACCGTGTGGTACCACCGCTCCAGCTGGATCGGGCCGCCACCGCTGGACATGATGTTCGCCCGGATTGTGTCGTTCTGCAGCCACGGCACCTCGGCGCAGTAGGCGCACGAGCCGAAGACGAGAAAGCCCCCGGTGCTGCTGTCGGCGCTGTCCAGCCCGGGCGGGTGCCGCTGCGAGGCCGTCGCCGTCGTGCCCGAGCCCACGCTGGCGCGGTCGCCGGCGAAGCTGTTCGTGGCGGTGCGGGGCTGCGGGGCCGACGCCGCCGCCCTACTGCGCAGCTGTGCGATGTGCGGCGTGCCGCCCCCTGACGCGCCGAGAGCCGGCAGAGGGGGTGGCGGCGATGAAGGGGGCACCGCGGTCCGGCCAGAGGCGGAGGGGGTCCGAGCCGCTGCTGGAGATGCCGTCAAGTGCGTCGACGCCTCCTCCCCCCCGCTGGTGCGCCGCAGCCGCGGCTCCACCGAGTCCGCCGGTGACGCGACGAAGACGTTGGGTGGCAGGGAGTCGGCGATGATGCTGGGGTTGGCGCTCGGGAGGGCGGTGGCGGCGGCGACGGTCGCAGAGCCCCGCTGTCGCCTGGGCTCACCCGCCGCGAGCGCGTTGGGCGCGTCTGAGGCCGAGACGACCGACAGCGAACTCTCCGACTCGTAGCCGGCCATGCTGCTGTTGCGCGTCGAGCTGGCGGCCGCGGCAGCCGACACGCAGCGGTTCACCTCCCCGAGGATGGACAGCAGTAACGTGCTCTTGCCGGTGCCCATCGAGCCCTGCACAATGACGAGCTGTCCCGGCTCGATGCACATGTCGACATCCCGCAGCAGCGTCGTCGGCGCCTCCTCTGTGAGGTCGTGCTGCCAGGTGAAGGAGGAGTCGCGGCAGACGACGCTGCCGCGGCGGTACTGCAGGAGCGCGCTGCTCGGGTCCTCCTCGCGCAGCTGCTGCTGCATCGCCGTGAAGCTCGTCAGGTCGACCCAGGTGCCAACGAACTCGTCAGGGGTCTGCCGCAGGTACGCCTCGATGCGCTTCATCGACAGAAAGCCGCGCGCCACCACCGTGAAGAGCACGGGCAGCTCCAGCAGCGGCGCCGTCAGCAGGGCGAAGATCACCAAGACGGGCACGAGCACGTCCATGTCCCGCAGCGGCTTGGCGTCCACCACACACTGCGTGCCCAGCGCGGCGACGAGCAACAAGCACGCCACCCCGCCGGCCAGTGCGCCGGCCGTGCCCTCCGCCATGGCGACAGCCTCGGCGCTCGAGGCCTCGACGGCGCGTGCCTTGCGCAGGCGCCGCGCCAGCCGCCCCTCGAGCAGCATCGCCTTCACCTCGCGGATGTGACTGAGTGTGTGCTGCAGCAGCGTGAGGCGCGGCGCCGTTGCCTCGCGTGCCTCGTGCCGACGCTCGCGCACCTCGTGCGCTGCGTAGCGGATCAGGGGCACCGTGATGAGCGGGCCCAGGCCGGTCACCGCCGCCGCGGCCCACCCGACGTAGTAGGCGAGCAGCAGCGCCAGCAGCGCGATGCGCAGCGGAGAGGACCAGCAGTGGTGCAGCGACGCAAGACACGTCGCCACCCGCGCCGCCTCCTCGGTCGCCAGCGTCACCACCTCCGCCTCGCTGAACGTGCGCTGCGCCAGCGGCAGGGCGAGCGTCTTCTCCAACGCCATCGCCCGCACGCAGGTCCGCGCCTCCATGGCAGCCTGCTGCACCTGGCTGAGGTACGCGCCGTGCACCAAGCCCTGCAGCAGCATCACCGCCCCCAGCGCCGCGGACCACAGCAGCGCCGCCGTCACGTCGCGCTGGTCACTCGGGGCCTCGCGGCGATGCGGGAGGATGTCGAAGTCGACGCGCCGCAGGTACACCGTGAAGAAGTCGAAGCCCGGCACGATCGCCAGCGTCAGCGCCTCGCTCAGCAGCAGCAGCGGCGCCGCCACGAGCAGGAAGCGCCGGCCGCAGCGGTGCTCGAGGAAGAGGTGGTAGAGGCTTACATCACTCAGGGCCAGCTGCCGGCGCATGTGCGTGGGCAGGGCCGACCCGGCAGAGGGCGCGGCGGCGCTGCTGCCGCACGAGGACGCCATCTCCGCCAACGCCCACGTCGCCTCCTCGATGGCCTCGGTGGCCTCAAGGGCGTGGTAGCCGTCCGTGTCGTACATGTCCTCCGCCGCAGCAGCCAGGCGGTCCTTCAGCAGCTCCCGCACAAGCCTCCGCCGCGTGCGTCGCACCGTGCGCGAGGTGCCGAGGTAGACGTAGTAGAAGAGCGTGACGAGGGCGTAGCGCAGCGGGGCGGTGAGGGCCCACATCGCGTTCTCCTGCCACCCCCGCCGCGGCCGCTGCGGGCGGAACTTTGCCGCCTGCTTCAGCGCCGTCTGGCCCAGCATCACCACCGTCTGGCGACCCTCCGAGCTCTCCGTCTCCTCGCCGTCATCGCCGCCGTCGACCTCGCACAGGTCGGCGAGCGACATCGCCTCCTCCTCCGCACGGTCCATCGCCTCGTTGCTCGGGATGAGCAGCTCGCCGGGCTTCGCCACGTAGCTGGAGAACCACACCTTGCGGTGAACCCACAGCCGCCACGCCGGGACTAGAATGTTGTCGAGCGACAGCAGCGACTCCGGCAGCGACGGCAGGAACCGCTCCTGCCGCAGCAGCGTCGGCTCGAGCAAGCCGAAGGTGAGGAGCGGGTTGAGCCAGGTGTAGGTCAGCCGCGACAGCCAGCCAGCCCTGTCGTACGACTGGAACGCGTTGCCGGGCCTGAACTCGTCGTCGCCCTCCTTCGTTGGGTCGTAGACGCCGCGCTGCACGATGTGGCTGGGGCCCGCGCCGGGCGGCGGACCGCGCGCAAATAGCTGCGACGGCGCCTCCGAGAAGTTCGGACCGAGCGTGCCGTAGTTGCGCCCGTTCGAGCCGCCCAGTGCTGGGCCACCGCGCTGGCCGTCCCGCTGCGCCTGCTGCGCGTGGCGGCGCCGCTCGATCGAGCGGAGCGAGTCCACTGCCTCCGACGATGTCGGCGAGGAGCGGGTGTCGGCGGCACGTGGCGAGAGGGAGCGGCGCAGACCGCGCTGGGAGAAGTTGGCGCGGTCAGCGGCGGTCGCCACGCTGCCGACGTGCGCGCGTGTGGCAGCGGTGGTCGGGCCCGCCGTCGCAACAGGGACGTCCGACACGCGGTGCTGCCTTGCCGCGCCAGCGGGGGGCGCCGTCGCCGCCGTTGCGGCCAACGGGCGCGTGCCGCCTGTGCTGCCGCTGCCCTCGTCGCCCGAGCTGGCGCCCTCACCACTGCCGCTGCTGCTGCTGTCCTCTTCGTCCTCGTCCTCCTCCGTCTCCTCCTCCTCGTCGTCCGAGGCCTCGGTGGCGTCGAGGTAGAGCTTGGGGCAGCGGTGGTGCACGTGGCGGGTGGCGTACTTCCAGTACAGCACCTCCTCCGTGAAGCGCGTGCGGCGCTGCGGCCGCTGCGCCGGCGTGGTCGGCTGACTCATGCTCTGCGACCGCTGCCGCTGGATAGACCGGTTTCGCGAGCGGTGCCGGCTCGTCGGCTGGCTGCGGCGGCGGGTGGGGCTGGCGGAGCGCGAGGACTCGTTCGACCGCGCCTGCGCCACGGCCGACGACGCGCGCCGAAACGCTGCGGCAGCCGCCGCGGCGGCGGTGGAGGCCGTCGTCGTGCCCCCAGCACCACCGCCGCCGCCGCCCGCCGTGCCAACCGAGGAAGCTGGTACGGTGCGCACGAGGCCCCCACCGGCCTCTTCCTCGGAGGACGAGGATCCCGATGAGCCGAGGGCGAGCGCGTTGGCCGCCGCGGAGGCGGCGTTGCCCTCATCCTCCTCGCCCTCCCCATCCACGTCCCCCCTCGACATTCGACTCGCGCGGAGGCCACTGCGGCTGACGCCCTGCTCCTCCCCCTCCTTCAGCCGCACGAGCGAGTAGCGCTCCGCCCGCGGCATCGCCGTGAGCCACCGCATGAGGTGCGCTGTTTCCTGGGTGGCCGCGTCCTGCGGGGCGGCTGCACTGCGCCGCACGGCGGACTGCTCGTAGAACTCGACGTCCTCGGTCATGTCCGCCAGCGTGTACGGGGCTTCGTCGCTCACGAGCGCGGCCAAGGACGGCTCCGCGCCGTCGGCGCGCGCGTCCTTTCTCGATGTGGCGAGTGCCGAGGAGACTGCGGCTGTGGCGGCCAAGGCGGTCTGTGGGCCCCCACCGCACCAGCCCGGCAGCAGCCACCGCCACAGCGGACTGTAAAGCCGCGGCGTCGGGACGCGGTGGCCACTGCTGCTGCCCCGCACGGCGCTCCGCAGCCATCGCCACCACCACCGCGTCTGCCGCACCGACCACGGCGAGCGGTCACGCGAGGACTGGTAGATGGAGTTGCGCCGCAGCAGGCTGCGCTGCTCGCACACCTCCATGAGCTCGCCACACAGCGGGCACCGCACGCACCCCTCCGGCTCCATCAGCTCGCGCACACCAACAACGGCGTCGAGCACGCGGTGGATGTCCTTGACAAGGCACAGAACCAACAGGCAGAGGTAGAAGACGGCCACGCCCTCAGCGAGCGGCTTGAGGTACCACACCTGCGCGTAGAGGTAGTAGGAGAGGTCCACCTCACGGGTCAGCAGCTTGCCCGCTCCGCCGCCCGTGTCGCCGGCGTCACCGGACGCCCGGTAGAACCAGAATATCGCGACCTTCCCCGTCTTCTTCGTCACCAACGCGTACGGCGTGCCCCGCTCCAGGAACGGCGCGTCGGCGAGGGTGCCGACGGCGTGTTGGGGCCAGTGGGACAGCAGCACCATCCAGCAGAATATGACGAACGCGTGCGTGCCGTGGTGGATGTACCACAGCAGCTCCGCCACGGCGATGCCGAGCCGCAGCACGGCGAAGTGCCCGGTCAGCATGCCGTCCGTGACGGTCAGCAGCAGGATGATGCAGCCGACGCCGTAGAGGTAGTAGAAGAGCGTCAGCGCCAACGGGGAGGAGTAGAGCGGTGAGGCCTCCCACGCATTTAGAATCTTCAGCAGCGTCACCTGCCCACTCGTGGAGCTCTTGCGCGGCTCGCCCGTGTACTCCGGTGCAACCGGCGGTGGCGCCGCGAACACGCTCCACGGCTGCGGAAGCGACGCGTTCCGCTGCAGTACCGTCGCCGGCAACATGCCCGGCCCCTCCTCCGCCCCGACACCGTCCGCACCCATCGCCACGCGGAGCCTGGACGCGCCGTGACGCTTCTTCTCCACCTTGCCGCTGCTCTTTGCGGTCGGCCGCGTCGTTGTCTTCGTGCGTGTGCTGGCGCGGGCCGGTTTTGTTGTGGTGGCGGTGGTGGTGATGCTGGTCGAGGCAGTGGCGGAGGTGGCGCCATCGATCGGCGCCGTGACCCTCTGCACGCCTCCTGTCGCCTTCTCGTCCTTGTCCTCCTCCGCCCTCCTTGCCGTCGCATCTCCATCGTCGTCGCGGCCGTCGTCGTCGTCATCGTCGCCGTCGCCGGTCTTGTGCGGCACCACAAACGTGTGCTGATCACCACCGTCATCGCCGCCTGATCGGTCGTGGCCTTTCGAGGACTTTCCGGCCGCCTTGCCGGAGGGCGCAGCCGCAGAGCCGCCGCCGCCGCCCGTGTCGGGCGAGCGACTCGGGTCCGCTTCGTCGCCCTTCTTGTTGGTGTTGCTATTGTGGTGCTCGTTGTGCCGCAGCGACGCGAAGCTGTTCGAGATGGTGGTCGGCATCACCACGTGGCCCGGCTCAAGAAAGAAGATGGCATCGTGAATGGCCCACACACTCTCCACCGTCACCGGCGCACGCGAGACGCTGGCGGGAAGCTCCGGTACCACCGCGCCCGCCTCCACCCCGGCCGTCACCGCCGAGTTCCTGCCAGCGTCCTCGCCGCTGTCGCCCCGGCGCTTGATGACGCCCTGCGTCTCGAGCAGCGACCGCGCCATGGTTTGAGATGAGAAGACGGTCGATCGGAAGAGGATGGGGCTCAGCAGGAAGGCCAGCACGAGCAGGAGGTGGAAGACGTGGAAGGCGACGGCCAGCAGCCAGCTCGTCCACGACTGCAGCTGCACTGCGTGGACGAAGACGGCGACGAACTCCGAGGGCGAGGACGGGGAGGCGCCAAACCTGAACTCGGCGCCCCCCGCACCGCCACCGCCACCGCCGTCACCGCCCCCGTCCT
Source organism: Zelonia costaricensis (assembly GCA_030849075.1). NCBI lineage: Eukaryota > Euglenozoa > Kinetoplastea > Trypanosomatida > Trypanosomatidae > Zelonia > Zelonia costaricensis. Next base: position 5,042 of record JASAOO010003239.1, on the reverse strand, counting down.
TGTCATCGTCGTCCCCCGCATCGCCGGCGTCCCTGCCAGCCCCGCGGTAACTGCGCCCACCGCTGTTGCTCGCGTCGCTGCGACCGCCGCCGCCATCGCGACTGCTTCCGCTGATGAGTATGCTGCCGCCGCCCTGCGAGGAGTCGTTCACGGAGAGCGACGAGGCGGCAACCGAGCCGGTGTCCCCGCCCGACTCGGCCCCCATGCCGACGGCGCAGAAGGAGGAGGCGTCTGATGTGTCGCCGCGTGCCGGCCTGGGGCCTGCGCTGGTCGTGTCAGGCCGGGGGGAGGCCGTGTGGGTGGAGTAGCTCGTGGAGGCGGCCGAGGAGCGGGTGGGCAGCAGTGGGCTCGTCTCGCTGTGGCTGCCCCGCGTCGATGGGAACGCGCCGGTCCCGGTGCCCCTCGTGTTCCATGGCGACGAGGGCCTCGGGCGGGATGGAGAAACCGGCATGCGAGCGGGGGCCGCGTGCACTCCCGCCGTTGCGGACCTGCGGTATGTCGAGTCCCAGTTTTCCCTTGCTTCGTTTCCCACTCCGTCAACGTTTTGGCGTCGTGCGCAGTGCAGGCACCCCAGCACAGGCAGGCGAGTGGGGTGTGCACGTGCGTGGTGGAGCCTTGCTGAGTATAAGCCAGGCACAAGGCACCAAAGGAAGAGTCGGACGAGACCCACACACGAGCAACGAGACGAAACACCCGCTGTGAGGCTTGCACGGGCTGCGGGAGGGAGGCAAGAGCGCTGAGGCGCGACCGAGGACGAGGTCAGGTGCACACGCGCTCACGCCGATGTGCGCCGCTCGCAACGGAGGACCCTTTCGGTGACTGCGGTCAAGCAGGACTTGGAGCCCCTTCACAGCGGACGGCGACGCGGAGGGAAGGAAGGAGGAGGAGGAGGAGGACCGTGAGCGGGAGGATGGTCCGCGACAGCAGTGAGGTTGGGCGGAGGCCGACGTGGGCCAGCAGAGAGGCTTTGAAAAAGGAGGGTGAGCCACAGGAAAAGAAAGTCAGACAGAGCTGCCGCTATGAGGTTTGCGAATGTGCGTGTGGGGGGGGAGGGTTGTCGGTGTCGGTGTGTGAGTGTGGGTATCGGTGTGTGTGTGGGTGGGTGTGACAGCGCAACGTTCGACTCACACGCACACAGCAGACGTCAGGAAACAAAGAGAAGAGAAGAGAAAGAAGGAGCCGAGGCACGACGTCTTCAACGGAGTCCACGGTGTCTCCTGCTCCCCCCCGTACGAGCTTTCCACTCACTCACTCACACTCTCTGCGGCTACCGTGCGCGGTAAAGTGCACGCACAGACACACACAGACACACACGCACAGGCAAAATCGGGAGAAACAACGCACCAGACGCCCAGAGAGAGAGGTGGAAAGGGACGAGGAGAGACGCTACGGTAGAGGGGGGGACGCGGAGCGTTTGCAGTTGGTGTGATGAACGAGGACGGGGGGGAGGCCACGCTAGCACCCTGAACACTGCACAAGGAGAAGCAAAGGAGAATAAACACAGAGATCCACAAGAAGGTTGTCTCGTTATCTCCCCCCTCCTCCTCGCGCTTCTCTGCTGCTGGTGGGTGCGCTCTCCTCCAGCGATGGCTGCTTCGAAAGCGGTGCAGGAGTGCGGGGCGGAGGGGTGTCGATCGGCGTCGCGGTACGCACCTGCGAGTGCGGCGCAAGAGTGTGCTGGAGGGTTGGGCGGAGAAAAGCTGTACAGTGAAGCGACACAAAGTGAGCGGGGCAACGGCTACTGCACCGCTGTGTGTCTGCCCTGTTGGGGTTTAGCACGCACGCGCGTTGATTAGCGTATAGATGTGTGTGTGTGTGTGTGGGGGGGGGGGTTGATGCGTGTCTAGGTGCTATGTACTTCGAGAAGAGTGCGGGGTTTGGGAAAGGGGGATCGCTTCGCAGGAAGGAAGGAGGATTGAAGGGGTTGAGAAGTGGGAGTGGAGAGAGGGGAGGTAAGGGGGCAGCCGGGACATCGGCATCGTAGGGCGGCGGGCGACGTCGGCAAGTCTGCGCCGACTCACGTCTTGCTTCTCGCTGTGCGTTTTTCTTCTCCTCTGATGAGTGCGTCAGGGACCCTCCCCGTGGGAGGTGTCCAGAGCTGAGACTGAGCAACCAGCAGTCATACTGGTGCTCCACATCTCACGACAGCAACCTGCCTGCGTGTGTGTTGTGTGTTGTGTGTGCAGGGGGGGGGGCATGGTGACGCACACTCACGCACTTCCTCGGTCCGGGGTGGCTCTTGCACGGTATCGATTTCGGTGCTTCATAGATGAGTGTGTCATGTGCAGCGCGCCCTCCCACCCCCCCGTCCCCCACTGCAGGTGGTGCGGTGTCACCCACGTGGAGAAGAGAGGCAGCAAGATCCGCTACGTGTCGCTGGGCCCACATCAAGAAGGTACACACAAAAGCACGTACACACACACCAACACACACAGAGGCGTGGCGCGCGCGAAAAGCGGAGGCGAAGCAACGATGCGGAGGGGCAACTGAAGATGATCATGAGAGGGGATGGGCGGCCTCCTCACCCTCCCCTCACCCCGCCGCACACCACCTCGGTAGGACGGCAGGGGTGGGCACGCAAGGGACTGTGGGGCGGAGGAAGTGTGGGGCAGCGGAAGAAGCAGAGAACCTCGTCGCCAAGCACACACACACACACACACACACACACACACGCCCAGGCCGTCACAGACTCGAAAAGGGCCGCAACGGTGGCAAGACCCAAGGAGGAAATAGAAAACAAGCAACGCGGACTGTACATGCACACCAGGCTGTGTCGCCGCTGCCGACACACATGTGCTTTTCTAAACCACACACAGACACACACACAAACACAAACACACGCCTTCTCATGCAAACAAAGTGAACCCCCTTAACCCCTCGTTCTCCACCGCATCCCTCCCGCGCACTCCGTGAGACGGTGGCGTGCGTGGATCTAGACGGGAAGGGCGTGAAGGCTGTAGCGGCCGCTCCCCCGCCTCTCTCGCGCCGGCAGGGGCAAGGCGACGCACGCCTGGAGGCCGCAGCGCCGAGTCTGCTGCTCAGCCGCCGCGCACGTTCTCTTGCTTGATTTCGCATGTATGTGCGTGTGTTCGCCTGTTAGGCTGTCTTGCCCGCGATCCAGGGGTGGTGGAGGAGCTGCTGCACGGTGGGACGCTTCTCCGGGTTGCGGATGAAGCACTGCTTCATGAAGTCCAAGCACCCCGGGGTCGCCTCCTCCTCCGGTATCTCCGTCGGCATCCCCGTCGCGGACGCAATCATCATGATGGCTGCCGGCGCACTCGTCTTGCTCGGCCACGGCGGCCGCCCTGTCAGCATCTCCGCCACCGTGCAGCCCACCGACCACACATCTGCCTTGTAGCTGTACCCGTTTCCATCGCCTGAGGCGTCCACCACCTCCGGCGCCATCCAGTATGGCGTCCCAATCACGGTACTGCTCTGCGACACCGCATCCGTGAGCCGCCGCGCGGCGCCGAAGTCGACCAGCTTGATCTGCGCCTTCGCCGACGGGTCGGCCGTCGTATCGACGAGCACGTTGTCGCCCTTGATGTCGCGGTGGATGATGTGCTGGCTGTGCAGGTAGTGCAGCCCGCTGAGCAGCTGGTGCGTCCAGCTCCGCACCACCGTTGGCGGCAGCGGCTTGAACTTCTTCACAATCGTGGAGAGCGAGCCGCCGCCGATGTACTCCATAAACATGCAGATGGCGGCGCTCTCGGCGTCGAAGTAGACCCCCTTGAAGGTGCACAGGTTGCGGTGCCGCAGGCGGTGCATCATGTTGATCTCCCGCGACAGCGACACCAACTCGAGCGCACCGAGGTGGTCCGCGGCTTTGCGATTGCCGAGCTCGACGCACTTGACCGCGTGGAAGCTGCCGTCCGGGAGGAGACCGAGGTAGACGGAGCCGTAGGTGCCGCGCCCGATCAGGCTGCCTTTGTGCCACTGCCGCAGCTCGCTGGCGTTGCTCGTCTGCAGCATCTCCGGTGTCAGGCCATCCGGAGACAGCGTGGCCCACGCGGTGTACTGCGCCTCCTCCGCCTCGGTGGGCCGCAGCGAGGTGATGGTCTCGTCGTCCTCGGTGCCGTTGCTGCTCGCGTGCAGGTCGCGGTCCGCAGACGTGCGGGCAGCCGCGCGGGTGTCGGCGAAGTCGGCGGCGTCCACCGTGGCCGCCACGCGCGTTTCCTCGAGTCGGGAGAGCACCGTGGTGTGGGGCGAGGTCGCGGTGGGGCGCTGCTCCCGCGGGGGGGCCGGGATATGATTGAGAGCGGAAGCGCCGCCGTCGCCGGCAACCTCGGAGGGCGAGCTGAGCGGCGGCGGCGCTTCTTGGAAACGGTTTGGGTCCGCCATCGAGGTGGGCGGCAACTCCGGCAGCGACCCGTCCTTGGCGTAGATCGACGAGGCGCGCCGCTCCCGTCGCCGCGGCGGGGCGTCGTCGGCGGCCTGCTTCGCCGGCACCTCGCGCGGGGCCGCCGTCGCCGCGGTCGCACCAGGAGGAGCCGCGGGGAGGATGGTTGTGCCGCCCGCCGTTGCGATACCGCTGGAGCGGCGCTTGGGTGTCGTGATGGACGTCACCTCGCGCGGGTCGCGAAACTCCAGCGCGGAGGGCGACGCGGCGTCCGTCAGCGCGGGCGGCTGCAGCCGCGGTGCAGTCCGACCGTTGCCGCCTCCGTTGCCGACGCCGTCACCTCCACCACCCGCCGCTGCCGCACCGGCGCCGCTCTTGCGCTTCTGTTCCTGCAGGTGTGCCACATCCCCAGGGCGCAGCGTTCCCTTGGCCGCGGCACCAGCGGTGCTCAGGATGGGCGGCATCTCCGGCGTGACGGAGGCCAGCGCTGGCATCGCGCCCGCGGTGGCGTCCTTCGCTGTGGTCTTGCTCTTCTCCGGCAGTCGAGCCGTGGCCGCGGCCTTGGCAGTGGGGGCGGCGTGGGAGGGGGCATCGCGGCGTGACCCGCAGCGGCTGCAGAAGCGCGCACCCGCCTTGTGGAAGGCGGTGCCGCACTGCCCGCAGATCGGCATCGCCTCGCTACTACTACTGCCGCCGCCGCTCG
>JASAOO010003238.1:0-31242 GCA_030849075.1 Zelonia costaricensis | reverse complement strand
AGAGTCAACACACACGGCACTGTGACCCTTGACCCCCCCTCTGTCTTCTTCTTCTTCTACCTTTTCGTTGCCTCTCGGTTCGCATTTTGCTGCGCACAGTTTCCGGTGCGCGCCTTGCACATTCCGCATCGCCGTCCGTCCGTTTGCACGTGTGTCTGTCTGTGTGTGTGTGTGTTGGTGTGCAGTGCGTGGCCCCACTGCTTCCCTCCCTCCCTGGCACCCTCTTGGCCAACTCCCCGTCTCTTCTCCGTTCTCGCCTTGCGTCGTGTTTTTCCGTTTCAGAACGTCGTCTGCCCGTTGACGTTTTTCCCGGCACAGCGTGTCGTGAGTTCAGCGGACGGCTTGTAACCTCGCTGCGAGGTGCCTTTGCGTGTGCACGTGTGTTTGCGCTTGACCGTCGGTGCGCACGTCACACCACCTCGGCGCGGCTTCCACGCTCTTCTTCCTTCCTGTTTCCTGTTCTGCTTCCTTCCTTTGTATAGGTTCTCTAGCGTTGAGTAGTAGTAGTAGTTCGCGTCCTTGTGCTCTTCACGTCCCACTCCCCCACCCCCCTTCCGCTGCCTCACCCTCTCCCGCTGCACGAATCTAGACACGTAGTAGTCTCCTCCCCCCCTCCCCCCTCTGATAGGCTTCTGCTTTAGAACTAAGCACTCCACCTCGCACACACCCACACAGACGCACGCACGGCAGACGACAAGTGTTTTTAAGGAAAGACAAGTAGCACCTCCTACCCCCCAACCCACCCTCCCATCCCCCTCCCCCTCCCCCCAGGCCGATACGGACACAGATATTCGCACAAAGGCAAAGTACCGCTTCTCCACCACTGCCACTCGAACACGTACGTACACGAGTGCGCGTGCGCGTCGTCTCCTCCTATTCCTTCGCCTCGACGCCCTCACATTGGCAGTCGGCGGGAGTATCGAGACCGGTTCGATTGTGCCTCCGTTTCTTCTTCTTAACGCCTGCTTGACCGCCGCGCCCTACGCTTGCGTGTGCACTTGTGTGTGTGTGCGTGCGTATCGGGTGACTGTGTCGTCTCCGTGCCGTCGCGTACCCGTGTGAAGAAGCTTCGTGTCTACTCGCGGGGGGTCGCAGTAGTGTGTCAGCGTCGGTGCCGTCGCTGCTGGGTGTGCGTATCGTGGCCACTGCAACACAGTTGAAGGTGGATCGTGCAACTTTTGCGTCGTGGTGTGACGTGTTTGGTGTGCAACGAAGAAGGAAGGCGAGGTTGTGCACGTCTTTCTTCTCCCTCCTTTGTTTACTCTCTCTGCGTGCGCCTTTTCTCAGCGACGCTCGCGTGTTCCTTTTTTTTCTCTTCTTCCTTCTTCTTTGCCGTGTTCTGTTCCCTTCTTCGTGTGCGCAGCAGCATCGCAGCGGTGCGCTGGAGCACCTGACGGCGACCTCGCCTTCTTCTTCTTTGTGTGTGTGTGGGTGTCTTGGTGTCGCACTCCCCCCCCAACTCAGGCGACGCGCGTGCCGTTCCCTAACAGGAGACCATTTTCTTTTTTTTTTCGTAGTGCACGGGTGCCGCCTCCTACTGACGCGACTCTGTGCCACTTCATCCTTTTCGATTTCCCGCAGGCACCTACTCAGCCACACACACACACACACACGTGTTGCACATATCACCCCCCCCTCCCCCGCACACGCTTCATCATGCGGCGGACGCTCCTGCGCTGCGCCGCAGCGTCGCCGACGCACGCCGTACTGGCACTGGTCGGCGGCGCGGGTGTGTCGCTACCCCGTGGCGTGGCCTCCACGCAGCTGCGCCGTAGTGGGGCGTCGCCGCTCTGCGTCTCTGCCACGTCGGCGCGCACCTTCTTTGGGGGCTGGGCCGCCTCGAAGCCGGCTGGCCTGTCGGCTGAGCCGGTGCTGGAGCGCAGTAACGGCAACGACAGCGCCGCGCCGCCGGACTTCGGGTCTGCCGCGCTGCTCAGCGAGGTGCAGCAGCTCCAGCAGCAGGTCCGCGACCTGAAAGAGGCGCTGGATGCCAGCCAGGAGGCCGTAAAGCAGCTGCTGCAGCTGAACACCACACGTCAGCAGCAGCTCGGTATGGCGAAGAAGGAGGCGAGCAACGCCGCCGCTGCCGCCGCCGCTGCCGTGACGCGGGAGTGCTGCGGGCACGGCGGCAAGGGCGCCTGCTACGTGGTGCGCACGAGCGAGGAGCTGACGGACGCGCTGCGCGGTGTCGGCAGCGAGCACGCCGCCCGCACGGTGGTGCTCGACGGCAGCCTCTTCGTACTCGACCCCGCCGCCGCGGTCGTCGTGCACCGCGCGCGAGTTTCCATTGTGGGCAACAGCGCAACCGTGGTTGGGCAGATCGCCGTGAAGGGCCGTGGCGCGCTGCTCTCCGCCTCGGACGTCTTCTTCCTCGCCCCGGGCGACATCCGGCTGCGACTGGACGCGTCCGCCGCGACTCCCGCGGCCGCAGGCGCACCAGGAGGGGGTGCCGGCGTGCCGGGGAAGTCGAAGGCCGCCGCGGCGCCGCTGCTGATGAACCCCACGGGCCGCAAGGAGAAGGACGCCGCGGCAATTCTGATGCCGGTCGTGAGCGTGACGTCTGGCGCGGGGCTGCACCTCAACCGGTGCGTGCTCAGCAACGGCCGCGATGGGGTGTACCTCGGCATGGGCAGCCACTGCACGCTGAACCACGTGCGTGTGGTGAACTGCATTCGCGGGCTGTACGAGGGCGTGGGCTGCCAGGCGTCCACTGTGTCGGACTGCGTCTTCCAGTCCAACCGCTACCACATGGTCCTGCTGGGCGCCAACAACAGCGAGCGGGCGGCGCAGCTCTTCAAGAGTGCCGCGAACCCGTCGACCGGCGGCGCGGCGATCGCGGCGGCGTACTCAGCAGAGTTTGGCCGCGTCAGCAGCGCGGCAGACGTGCTGGCACCTGGCATCACGTGCGACTCCGCCATCGCCTTGCAGCAGCCCAAGGCGCAGGTGGTGCTGCAGCACAACCCCATCACCGACATCTACGAGGACTGCTGGGCCGACGGGGCGAAGCTGGAGTTGGGAGGGCGGGATGCCACGGCGGGCCTCAGCGATCCGCTCTTCTAGTGCTGACTCTGCGAGCGCGGTGGTGACGAGTAGAGGGAGGGTGGGGCGAAGGGGGGATGTGACTCGCTCTTCACCTCTCGCGCAGGGCGCCCGCCCGTGTGTGTGTATGTGTGTGTGTGTGCACTGCGGTGCCGCACGCCACTGACACGCCAGCTCTTCCAACTTCAGCCCCCCTCCCTCCCTCTTATCTCCCTCGTCCTTCTCCATGTCTCTCATGACTCCATGGTGGCGACTGTCTGGAAGTGCGACGGCATCTCTCTCCATCGTTGCTGCCGCACGTGACACTCCTCGCACCTCGCGTAGACGTGTCCGTGCGTGGGTTTTCCTTGCTTTTTATTTCTCTTCGAAATTCACTTCGAAGCTGCGTTGGTGTCTGCGTGTGTCTGTCTGTGTGTGTGTGTGGGCGATTGCCCGCTGCGCGTGCTATTTGCTGCCGTTGACTCGCTTCGTTTGGACTTTGTTTTCGCTACCTCCCCTTCCCCCCCCGCCTCCGCCTCCTCCATCACCAACTCCGCCTCCTCATACTCTCTGCGCATCCCTCGTGTGTTTCCCTTTTTTTTTTTTCTGGCCTCTCTTGTGTGGCACGAGAGTGCGCCGTGGCGCAGAGTACGGCTGGCTGCTGCCGCGTAGAGAAACCGTGCAAGGCACGGCCCACGCCGACGTGTGCGTGTGCGTGAGTGTGCGTGTGAGTGTGTGAGTGTGTGTGTGTGTGTGTGTTGCCGCTCGTTCCGCGAGCATCAAAAGAAGTGAGAAACAAAGCACTGTACGCACACCCCAACGCAACAGCAGCGCTGTGGGTAACGCAGCGTGATACCCAGCCAAGACAGGTCGGCCTTGATGGCAACCGTGTCGCGCGAACGCGGGCTGTACCACGTTTGCGTGCACGCGGAGGGCGAGTGTCGCCGTCACCGGCCGCGTGTCCCTCACACGGTGCAAGTAGCGGCAGCGGCGACCCCCTCTTCACCGCCCACCCACCATGCGACTTGCGCTGCCCAGTACTTCCGTCTCTCGCCCCCTCCGCGCTTCCCACCCACCCTCCCTCTGCAGTTGTCTGCGCTCGATACGCGTGCCTGTGCGTGCCCCCACCCCCTCTCCCCACCTCCGTACGCAACAAGACTCCGGGCACGACGTCTGTGACCCTCTGCGCTCCCCAGTCCTTCCCCAGTCCTTCCCCAAGCCACCCTCAGCACATCCCCTTTCTTCGCTCGTGCCTGCCCCGCTTAGGCCTCCACACGTGCTTGCCATGTGCGCCGACGAGAATCGATTTCTCGTGCTGGACGGCGCGTGCCCGGGCGAGGGCGTCTGGTCCTGGGCCCGCTCCTACACGGAGCTCGTGTCGTGCGTTAAGGTCGCCTGGGGACACGACTTCACGCCCGTGTTCAAGTACAAGCTGCCGTGCATCCGCACCGAGGCCAACGCGCACACCCGCACGTCTGCCGCCGACGCCACGGTCGCTGCCGCCGCGACTAACAGTTCGCAGGAGATGGACGCAGGTGCACAGGCCGCCTCCCCCGACCCCGCGGTGGCGCTGGCGCCATCGGCGTCCAAGGGCCGACCTGCAGCCTGCTACGTGGTGCTGAACGACGCCGACGACTTCGAGCTGTGGATGCGCGGCGGCGCCTACGTGGACGCTGACGCGCTGCTGACCAGAGGCGCAGCTGCCGATACAGCTCCGGCCGCTGCAGTGGCGGCCGTGCATCATCACGGCTCTGCACACGAGTCCGCCGATGAACTTCTCCACGGTGTCTCCTACCACATGAATCGCGCGGCCGAGGCCGAGACAAGTGCAGCTCGCCGCCGTGGGCCGCAGCGCCTCACCTCTGTGCTCTACGCGTTCCGCTCCGGCAGTGGCGCAAGTGGAGAAGGCGGCGGCACCCGTGCCAGCCCACCCGTGCGGCGCGCGGACTCGGACATCATCGAGGTACCCTTGCAGAGTCTGCTAGAGCCGGCGTGGCTGGTGCGGCTGGGTGTGTCGGTGGTGCTGCGGCACAGCACCGCCCCGGCGGAGGTGATTCTCTTCTCCGCGCACACCCCCACCGGACAGGGGGAGCTGCCGTGGGGCGCGCTTTGTCTCAAGGCGCGGCACGCGTGGGGCGTCCACGCGCCACAGTTCCGCTACGTCGACCTCAGCCACGGTGTCACCCAGATGCTCGTCAACCACGTCAACGACTTCCGCGCGTGGGTGCGGCAGGTGCGGCAGGGCAACTGCGAACTCCTCGTTGTCGAGCAGGCCGCCACCGCGTCACGGGGCGAGGCGTTCGTGCCGGCGACGGTGCGGGCTGCCATCCACCGCCACTACGCGCACGAGTGGCCGGAGGAGGGGCGGAACGGTGCGTCGACGAATGTTGTGGAGCTCGTGCGCCGGCTCAAGGCACTCGAGCGGGAGGAGCGCATCGCGGCGGTGGCGCGGCCCGGGCGGGACGCGCTGCCCCCGCCGCCCCCAGCGCAGCCGGTGATGGACCGCGCGGCGAGTGCGGCGACGCCACCGCCGCCGCCAACACCGCCGCCGCGTGATGTGGAGTCGACCTCGACTGGCGCTCCCACGCGGCCCGCAACGGCGAGGGCCCCGGCGACGGCCCCGCACTCGCACCGCGGGCCGACTTCCCCTGCGCCCAAAGCCGACGCGACAGCCACGGAGACGCCGTATCGTCCGCTGCTGCTGCAGCCGCGGCGCCCCGCCACCACCCCGGCCCGCCAGCGCGCGGGCCACACCGCTGAAGAGGCGCCGCCGTCCCCGACGTCGGGCACGTCCCCGGCTGCATCGGCCTCACCGTCGAGGCGCTCCTCCTCCGCGCTGGACTCGGACAGCGCGGCAACGCCGAAGCGGCGCTACAGCACAGGGTCGACGCTGCAGAGCCGGATGCGCTTCCGCCCGGTGCCGCTCACGGCGACTGATGTAAAGATCGACAAGGCGATCCTCAGCAGCGTGATGGACGCCGCAAGCTACTCGCGTCTTCTGCGCATGCTGTCGCCTAGCCCCGAGCACGCCACCGCCGCGGCCGTCACTCAGACGGGACGTGTCCCGGGTGTGGCGGCGCCGACCCGCCCCACCTCCCCAACACCAGCGGCGAAGCTGGACAATCCCGACGGGGCTGTCACTGCCGCGGGGACGCGAGAGCAGCCGAGGGCGACGCAGCCGACGCAGGTGCGGCGTCTGTCCTCCGCGCCCCCGAACGCGCGCGTGCGTCAATGGGTGTTCGCGCGCAGCACCGCTGCCGCAGAGGCATCGAGTGAAGAAAAAGGCGCGGCGGCCTCGGCGCAGCTGCACGTGAGTGCGCCTTTGAGCGAGCCGCTGTATGCGGCCGACCTCACCGCGACGGCGCGTGCGTCCACGGGGCGCGCACCGGAGGATGGCAGTGGTGGTGCACACGCGACGTCATCGGGGCCCACCCCGGCCGCGGGCGGTGACACGGCTGACGCCCAGACGCAGGCGCAGCGGCACCAGATGATGATCGCCCAGCACTTTCGCGCACACCCGACGCTGCCAAGCAACGGCCGCGGACTCGGGGCCACTCCGGTGTGGTAGGGGGCGGCGCACAGAACTTAACTATTGCGATGGGTGTTTGTGAGGTGTGCGACGTTGGGGTTTGTGGAGACGTTCCGCAGGTGTGGGGGGTGGCGGACGCCGAGCGCCCCCGCCCCATCGCGCCATTCTCCGCATTGCCCTAACCCTCCTGGATGCCCCTCACCGGCCTAGCCTCCTCCCTGCTCCCTGCACCACCACCGCTGGCACGCGTGAGGCTCTGGCGGATACGCCGGCGATGTGCTCCTCGGCGCTCGCTCGTTCGATACGAGCATCAACACTGTTCTTCTCCGTTTTTTTTTTGTTTAGTTCTGTTCTTCTGGAGATGCTTGGCATCACGTCCGCCTATCCGTGGCGGTGATGTACAGTAGCCACACCCCTCTCCCGCTCTGCACGAGCCCTTTTTAAGTTCCATTTGTTGGTGCCTCCCTGCCGCCTCCCTCTCTCGATGCAACGGTCACGCGCAGACCGCACTTGTACGTATTCTCCCCCTCTTCACCTCTCCACCCCTCACTTACTTCATCTCTCCATCACTGTTCGCGTGCTTCTCTCTGCCCCCTCTGACCCTGCAAGCGTGGCGGCAGGTGGGGTGGGGTTGGGGGGTTGAGTATATCTGGGTGGAAGACAGACACCACAAGCGCGGTGTACACGCGTTGTGCTCCTTCCTGCCCTGCCGCTCCCCCGCTGCGTGTGTGTGTGTGTGTGGTGCGTGTTGTCGCGCAGGACCTTATCGCTTGACCTACCCCCCCCCCCTCAACGCGTCCACCCCTCCCTTCTCCAGCCTTCGAGCGCCACCGCTGTGTGGTGTACGTGCCGTGATGAAATCAGACTCATGAGCACGAACAAGACACACACACACACACGCAGACACAGCCACCGAAGAAGAAACGAAGCACCCATGTCTCAGGGTAAAGGCGCGCGACGCGCGGCGAGACGCTGCTGATGCAGGGCCGAAGATAGAGTGAAGCGGGATGGGGAACGGACGAGCCGTGGCCCTCCCCCTCCACGGCCTACGACGAACGCGAAGGGGGTTTAAGACGCATACGCGTTCACCACAGCCCGTGCACGGCTGGCGTGCAACACGATGGACTACCCCGCTCACACACACTCTCCCTCTGGCGGCTCTCGTTTCCCCTCCACACGGCGGCACGGCGGCACACTCACCTCACACCCCCACACACGCTCCCACATCCCACTCAGTCGCTGGGTGCTCTTGCATTCTCGCCTGTGGGATCGGTAGCACACATCGCGTGTGTGTGTGTGTGTCCCTCGCTGAATCGATTTTCTCTGCTCTGCGGCGACACCTGCGCGTCGCAGGCCACCCCCGCTTCTTATGCCCGTCGGCAACGCTCCCGAGGCCCACGCAGCAGCCTCTCCGGCCGCCTGCAGCACGGCCACGCCAACGACCGCCTGCGTCAAGCGTTGTCGTGATGGGGCGCAGACGGAGCTTTCCACCACCCCGTTCCGCATGGCGGAGAAGCGGTACAAGCTTTACGAGCTCTCCCGCCGCGAGGCGCGTCGGCAGCCGCCACGGCCGGAGGTGGACATGACGGACGTGGTGCAGCTGCACGACATGGACCGCAACACGGAAGCAAACAAGCAGCGCATCCACCGCGTCGTCCTGCCGCCTCGGCGACGTGGTGGTGGCATCGCCTCCGCGGAAGGGGCGTCAGCGAGCGACGTGACGTGCTACACGTTCTCGGGCGTCCCTGGCCTCCTCCTGTTTCCCGGCGTACTGAGTGAGGCGGAGCAGCAGCAGTGGTGCCGCGAGTCGGTGCTCGAGTACGGCGACGCCGCGCAGCACCCGAACATCCTCAGCACGCACGCGAAGGCACCGCACGAGACGACGTGTTATCAGCCACCGATGCGCTGGGCGACGCTGGGCTACAGCTACGAGTGGACCGAGAAGGTCTACCACCGGGAGCGCTACTCCAGCTTTCCCGCGGCGCTGCGGCAGCGCATGTGCGACCTGGTCGATCTCGTCGCCGAGGTGCAGCAGGACGACTTCCGCTGCGCCCATCCAGACATCTACGAGCCGCAAACGGCGGTCGTGAACTTCTACACAGTGGGGTCGATGATGATGTGCCACCAGGACATCAGCGAGGAGACGCTGGAGCAGCCGCTGATGAGCCTGTCGCTGGGCTGCTCGGCGATCTTCTTGATGGGCACCGAGTCCCGTGATGACGCCCCACACGCGTTCCTCCTGCGCAGCGGCGACATGGCGGCCTTCACCGGCCCTTCGCGCACAGCCTTCCACGCGACCCCGCGCATCCTGGACGACTGCCCTGCGTACCTCACGCTGCCCGACGCCGACCTGACAGCCGAGGAGCGGCAGCGCTTCCACCAGCACGCCTACTACGCCCACCCCACCCCAGACGGCAGTTTCGCGCGGGTGGACAAGGCGGCCATGTCGGCCGCGGAGCGGGAGCGCTACTGGCGGCTGTGCATGCGGCACATGCGGGTCAACATCAACGCGCGGCAGGTGTACAACGAGCGGTGCCCGCTGCTCTTCAACGCGGCGCTGCCGGAGGCTGCCACGGCGCAGGAGAGGACAGCGTAGTCGCCTCCCCCGAAGAGGTCGTCAAAGGGCCACGAGGTCTGACGGTGGTGGGTGGAGGTGGTGGGGTGTGTGTGTGTGTCGGCTTCAGCAGGTCTCGCTGTCCCCGTGTTTTGCGTTCCATTGCCTCCTTTGTTTGTTCCCCTCCTCCCACTCCCGTCATGTGACGGCCATCACCTTCTCAAGGCAAATCGAATTTTTGGGCGACGGCACGCGGCGGGCGTTCCCGGCGCCTCACGGGCAGGGCGCGGCTCTCTTCGCCCCCCCCCCCCTCCGTGGAGACGGGGCCAACCCGCGTGGGGGAGTCGTTGGCCGACAACTGCGACGGTGAAGGGCGCTGGTGGCGGTTCCCCGTCGTGGTTGCGATGATCCCGGCACGGCGCTTTTATTGTTCGGCCCCGCGCCGCTCGGGGTCTCAGCTCGACACCTCCGCTTTTGGGCCGCTCCTTTTTGTCACACGCCATGCACGCGCCTACGTGCACATGAGCGCAAACACAAACACACACACACACACACACACACGTCAACACCCACACACACTCACACAGCGTCGCCTATTCCTTCCGTTCGTTCTTGCCCCCTCCCCTCCCCCATCGCCTTTGCAGCATCGCACGCCCAACCCGCTCCCCCCTTCTGCCCTTGTCGCCGCCTCTCGCGCTCGCCTTGCACCGTGCTGACTGCGTCTGTGCTGCTCGCACACGCGAAGTTGAACTACCACATCGACGCAACGTAGAGTAGTCAACACACTGCCTCCCTCTCTCTCCTTTCCCTTCTCCGACCGCTGTCCAAGCAATGTTCTTCGAGGTATTTGTGGACCCAATGGTCCTCTTCTGCGTCTCCTGCATTGTCGCCCCCCTCCAAAATGCAGGCGTCCCGCTCACGGCGGAGTTGCTGCAGGCCTACTTCACGGAGCCCAGCATGGCCTGCGCCCTCGGTGCCATCCCGGTGGCGTGGCTGGTGGGCATCGTGTGGCGCCGCCGCGTGCACCGTGCGCTGCACGAGCTCAAGGCGTACCAGGAGGCGCACAAGGCAGAAATGGAGCCGTACGAGCAGATCAACTACGACGGCATGCTGGCACCACTCACCTACGGCGAGCGGACGCGCGCGCGGTGGTACTTGTTGAACGGCATCATCATCCACATGCTGATGGACGGCTGCGTCGGCGTGTTCAAGACCAACCGGCTCTTTGCGGAGAACTACGCAAAGCTCGACGCGCGGTACGGCGACCCACTCGGCAGCTTCAACGGTTCGGCGGTGCATGTCGTTTCGCTGATGGAGTTGCTTGTCAAGGGCCCGCTGTGCGTGCTGCTGTACTGGGCGTTCCAGGTGCGCCACCCCATGCGCGACGCACTGGAGTTCTTCACGTGCGTCACACAGGCGTACGGTACAATTGTTTACCTCGGCCAGGAAGCCATCAGCGGCGCGCCGAACCTCGACGTGGACTACGAGCTGACCTTCAGTGCGCACCACCTCTTCTACTTCTGGTTTGCCATCTTCTTTGGGTGCGCGCTGTACCTGGTGTTTCCGGCAGTGCTGGGCTGGCACAGCTACGTGCGGCTGCGCAACCAGTGCACCTTCTACATGCGCCACCACTACAGCCGCGGCAGCAGCGAACGCGGGGAGGTCCACGGGCACCACCGCCGCCGCGGCAGCCACCTCGCCCCACACCCGCACCAGCCGCAGGCCGGTGGTTGCTGACATGGAAGACTCGGGCGAGCCCCGAGCCACCCAAGGAGCTCGGTTCCTCTGCGTGTGTGTGGTCGTGTGGGCGAGTTCGAAAGCCGCAGGTTCTGCATGCCTTCTGGCGAGCTCACTGGCCCTCCCCCCCACCCCCCTTACGAGCCCCCAGCGCGGTGCCCTCGCCGTCATCTCGACGCATGCGCGTGTGTGCCGGTGTGGTGCGCTACGGCCGCGGCCTGGCCGCTCTGTCTCTCTTGCCTCAGGGAGTGCGCGACTGCGGCGGTGCTGTCGGCGGCAACGGCTCCGACGCAATTCTCCGCTTGCTTGAACCAGCAGCCGTACCGAGAGCGTGAGACGCGCAGAAGTCCTGCGACAGCGAAGGAACCCGAAGATGCAGCAGAGATGACAGGGGAGGGAGGCCGCACGTTGATCATGCGTGGTGAGCTAGCGCCGCCGTAGCCGCCGTCTTGTGCGGTCAAACGAGCTGAAACGGGCTGCAACAAGAGTCGGGACGTGGCGAAGGCCAACGCCAACTCTCTCCCCCTCCCTCCCCCGCTGTGACGCACTCTTCAGAACAAGTGCGGGCGCACTCGAAGAAGGACGCGGCGCGTCCTGTGTCCGCCCTTTCCCCTTTTCACTCCCTGCCGGAGCTACGTTGCCTTTCACCGCCTCCGCTTCGTGCCCACTCCTGTGCCCCGTCCCGACACACGTCGACTTGTCCCCCCTCCCTTCCCCCCTATGCACACACACACAAACACACACACACACACACACACACACACACAAACGCTAAGAGACGTTCGTGGAGGGGCCCACCCTGCTGCCTCTTCAACGCGACGCGTCTTGTGCCATGCGTGTGACACGCCAGTGGTGCTCGGCGGCGCGGCAGCCGCAGCCCTCCCGGCCGTGGGGGCGGCGGTTCATGTCCATACGGGAGACGCTCCAAGCGGGTCTGATACAGATGGATCAGATGCAGGATGTCGCGCACACGTTGCGCCTCCCCCCGCCGCCGTCCTCGCGGCCGAAGGGCTGTTCCACCGAGGGGCAGGCCCTCTTCAGCGACACGTGCAGGCAGCCCTTCGAAGGACTGAACCGCCACGCCTGGATCGACACACAGGCCGGCTACTGCCACCTGTGCCAGGAGCCGGTAAGCAGCCTGAACATCCACGCGAGTGGGCGCGACCACACCAGCTTGCTCTTCTTCATGATGCTGTACGTCGCCTACCCGCGCCACGACTTCTTGTCTGCCGCAGCGCAGTCGCAGACGGCAGGGGAGCTGGCGGCCGCCATAGCGGCGGTAGACGCCAATAACCCGACACCGGCGGGGTCGGCCAGCTCGCCAAGCGCCATGGCTGCTGCTGCTACGCCTGCGTCATTGCCCACGACATCGCCTCTGGCGTCCTCCTCTCCTGTCACTGCTGCTGCTGCGGCGGCGGCCTCGGGGGGCACCAGCGCACGCGGCGCGCGGCGGCGGTTGATGAAGACGGCGGGTGATGTTCTGTTTTCGGCGCAGGAGGTGCTCGAGGGTGCGGCCCACCACTTCCCCGCCCTGTACCACTACGCGACGGACTGCCGTGTGACGGAGCGGCTGCACACCAGCGACGACGCCGTGCGGCGCGCGGAGTTGCAGGCGCTGCTGTTCTACCTCAGTCACCCACCGCACATGGCGCTGTCGCACGCGCTGCAGGGGCAGAGCCCGCAGGCCTTTTGGTACAGCGGTGAGCGGATGTGGAAGGCGCACGTGTCGCGCATCGTGGTTCAGATCTACCCGCCCATGTCAGCCGGCATGATGACGAACTTTACGCAGAAGTGCTGGGGACGGACGAACGGGGAGCGGATCTACGACGCGCTGCAGCTGGATCGCTTCAAGTCGTACTACGGCTGGGGGCCGAACGAGTCGAAGGAGCGCAAGGCGTTCTTCCTGCGCCACCTCATCTGGGAACTGCTCTGCGCTGAGGTGCGGGAGGAGATATCGGAGGAGACGCGGCTGCTCCTCTCGCTGGCCATCCGGCGCCTCGCGTTCGAGATGGTGTACATCCAGTCGATGGACTTCATGGACCAGGTGCAGCAGGCACACGCCCGGCTGGGCTACCCGAGCCTCGAGCAGCTACGGTCCATGCGCCTGCTCTGAGAGAGACGGCGGCGGGAAAAGGGGGAAGGAGTGCGGCGGGGGGGGCGAGGGGGGGGTTTGCGCTCTCATACGTGCCGGCTGACGCTGCGACAGTACCGACCTGCCGGTCTTGTCCGGCTGCGGGGGGACGTCGATGCACTGACATGAGCGAAAGGACGGGAAGGGGACGCGGAGGCGCAGAGAATGGAGCGGGCCCTCGCGCCTGTACGCCCCGGTGCGGCTTCGTGTCTTTCCTTTCCGGCTCGCGCCGCGCCCGCAACCGCGGTTACTGCAGAACCCCCCCCTCCTCCCCCACTTCTCTCGTCTCCCGGTCCACCACCCACAGGGCAACATGTCACGGAACAGCCTCTTCAAGAGGGGCCAGGGCGCACGCCGACGCTGGGGGCGTGGTGGTGGTGATAAGGAAAAGAAAGAGCGATGTTAATGCTGTTGAGCGCCACACACACACACACACACACACACCGAAGCACATACACAAGCTGAACACCGAAGGCATCAACGCAGTGAAGCTGCGAGAAGGCGGGGAGACGTCTCGCCCCCTGCGCACGCGATGCGGTGCGTGTATGGGATGGAACAATGCGCGAACACGAGCGCGTGTTCGGTTGTCTGCGCACTGCGTGCACCACCGGCTTGCTTTCCTATCCGGATGCGCGGGAGAATAGGCTTGCGCGCGCGTTCGGGTGTGTGTGTGTGTGTGTGTGTGTTTCGCGTGTGCGCCGTGTATGCTGTGTGGGGGGGGGCAGACCGTGTTCTAGACCGCTCCTGCAACACGCCCGCCTCCCCCCTTTGCATAAAGGCTCACGCTTTCCACAGGCTGCACAGCGCCGCGGACGAGTTTGCCCTTCCTCCACGCTGCGCAACTGTACTACACCACCATGGCACTCTACATCCATCTCCCACCCTCCCCAACGCGCTCTCCCACCTCTTGTCTGCTCTCGTACTGATGTGTGTGTGTGTGTGTGTGTGTGAGTGTGTCGTAGGTAGTTGCCTTTCCGTGGTTCCCGGTTGCAGCCGCGAGCGTGTACATCGAGCTGCCCGTGGTGCCGCTCCACCCGACGGCCCCCCGCCCCCCCTTCCTCCCTCTCTCCCACCTCCGCCACACCCCGCACCCCGCCTTCCGTCAACTCCTTCGTCTGCCTTAGATCACATCACGCCAGCTGTGCGAGAGGCTTAGGTCGGCGCAACACCTGCCCCCACCCACCCTCCCTCGATTCTCCACCCACCCCACACATCATCACCATCATAGTTCTTTCTACGCTTCGTTCTTGTTTGTTCTTGCGTCAGTTCATTGTCCGTGTCCTCACGGAGAACGCAGGTGCCGCCCGCCGCGCACCCGCTGTTCGCCCTCCACCTCCTCCACCCCCTACGTCTCTCTGCAGCTCCCTGATCACAACGTCGGTAGACACCCACGCCCTCCCCCCTCCCGCTCTCTCCGCCCCCCTTCACGCCTCCACACATCTCTCTCTCTTGCTGTTCCAGCAAGCCTCATTGACCAATACCGTAACGTACACGTGAGCACACGCCCCCTCCCCCCGAGTCGTGACATGTACATCCTGGAAGTCAACCATGGCGGTGGGGAGATACACCGGCACTTCCTGCTGCCCGGGCAGACGTACACTCTGGGCCGCAAGGAGTGCCGCATCCTTCTCCCGGCCGCCGAGCCTTCCATCTCGCGCCACCACGCCACCATCGTGGTGGCCCCGATGCCGCGCTACAGCGTGCTCGATCCCCAGGCGCAGCTCGAGGTCCGCATCGAGGACATATCGAAGCACGGCACCTTCGTCGATCGCGAGCGCATCGGCAAGGACAACTCGCGCTTCCTGTACCCGGAGGACCGCATCCGGCTTGGTCTGCGCGTCACCGCCCGCATCATTCCCATGATGCTCATCCTCGCCATCTCGCCCGACCTCACCGACGAGCACCTCGATCTCGTGCTGGACGCTTGCGTGCACATCGGGGCCCTTGTCGTGGAGGACTCCATTCCGGCTCCGCTGTCGTACTACGAGCAGCACACAAACTGCATTGGGTTCCTCTACGTCGCCGAGGACAACTTCGCGATGGAGGAGACGATGATGGCCGCCCTCGGCTACGGCTACACGCTCGTCACGCCACAGTACATCGCGACGCTCGTGCGCAGCCTCGAGGAGCGGGACACCCTCATGCCCGGCGAGTTCCCGTCGCCGTCGTCGCCGTCGCCGGCCTCGATGGCGCTGCGCAGCGTGCACTACCGCCGCCCCGCGCAGACCTTCTTCTCCGTCGCGGAGTTCCTGTCGATTGGCCGCCCGATTGTGGCGACGGTCTTCTGCGAGTACACCTTCGTGCTGCTGGACAGCGTGGTCGAGGAGGCCTACGGCGGCGTGCTTCGCCTCTTCGGCGGCGCGGTGGAGACCATCGCGACGAACGCGGTGGAGTCGTGGCACGCGAATCACACGACGCCGGGCCCGTACCCGCTCACGACGGTGGTGCTGATGGGCGAGGGCGACTTCCGCAGCGTGTCAGACGAGGTCATCGAGCGCGGCGGGGGCCGCGGCGCCTTCGAAACGGCACACACCCGCCCCATCATGGGCGGGTACCTGGCCCTGTACCGCCACGGCGTCTGCCTCATTCCGGAGGAGAACGTGCACCTCGCCTTGTACCGCAACGATGCGAAGGAACTCAACACCAAGGCCACCGCGTGCCACCTGCAGCGCGCCGCCGACCTTGTCAGCGCCGACACGACGCCATCGCCGCAGCCGGCAGCCGAGCCGAGCCCTGCCGCCGCACCGACGCACCTGCGGGTGGGCAGCGGTAGTGGCAGCGGCAGCGGCAGCGGCAGCGGCTTGCTGTCGGACGCGAGCCGTCGCACCAGCGCCGCACGTAATTCTGAGTCGTCAGCGGCCACGGCACCCGCACCGGCGCCGTCGACGGCCCCCGCTGCGCCTCCGACATCCGCCGTCAGCGCGCGACGCTCGCGCGAGGGCCCGCTGAACTCGAGCGGCGCAGGTGGCGTCCTCTCTCCCCCGCGCGCCACGAGCACCGGCAGTACCGCCGTGTCAGCTGCGCCGGCCCTAGCTGCAGCGACGACCAGCTCCTCGGGCGCCGCGCCGGCAGCACTCGCCGCCCAGCAGGACAACACAGCGGCCTCAACCTCTCTCGCCAACACCGCCGCCGCTGCGCCAGCGACAGTCGCAGCGGCTTTTGCAGCGCCGGCGCCAACGAACGGGTCTGCGCACGCGTCCGAGGCGTCTCCGCCCGCCACCGTCACCGCGCACGTGACGCCGCTCGCGCCGGCGGCGCTGTCGACCCCGTCAGAACCCGCTGCCCCTACGTGCGCGGCAGCCGGCAAGGCAGCCGTGGGCTCTGCCGAACTTTCCCCGACTGCGACGTCCGCAGCTGAGGCCGCGGCAACATCGCTGCCGCAGCCGTCGCCGCAGTCGCAGGCGCAGTCGGCGCAGCGCATGTGCCTGAACGCGGCGAAGCGAAATCGCCACCCCTTCTCCCTCACCGGCCGGCTGCGCAACGCGCTGGGGGAGAGCGACGAGGACGACGCCGATGGCGGCGCGGCGCCGGCAGCGGTGCGCCAACCGGCGGCCGGCAGCAACGGCACCGCGAACAGCCCGAATGGGAGTGCGGCACAGGACGGCGATGACGACCACCACCACGTCAACGGCGGCGGTAGCGGCAGCAACAGCGCCGAGGCCTCGCAGGAGCGCCGGGGCAGGTCGCTCTCCTCGCTGTGGCGCGCCAGCGGAAGTGCGCGGCGTGCCAGCGTTGGCAGCCTCCCCACCCCCACCGCCGTGCCGCTGAAGAGCGAGGAGGTCGTCCTTGCGTGCTCCCGCGGCGGGTCGCTGTCGCACTCCGGCACTGCGCTCGGCCAGTCGGCCTCTGCGCTGTGTGAGGACCGCCCGCCGCTCGCCCCACACGGCGCGGCAGACGAAGCACGGCGCAGATCTGCGATGGAGGAGTGGCGCCGCCGCAACAGCCAAGGCGCCACCGCCGATGAAGCGACCGCACCTGCCCCCTCGGCAGGGGCATCGACGGAGCCGCGCACGCTGGCAGCTTCCAGCGCGTGCACCTCCGCCGTGCCGGTGCTGCAGCGCGCCGGCTCCTCCAGTAGTTTCCCACCGCAGCCCGCATCTGTCGCCCCCGAGGTCGCGCTGTCCAAGACACTGTCGCACGTGAGCCGCATCGGCAGCAGCACCGGCGCCGGCAGCAGCAGCGGCACCAGCAGCGTCATCGGCGCCGCGGCAACCAGCGCGGGCGAGCCGGCGGCCCAGTACCCGCTGTCGATCCGCCGCGGGGAGCAGCGGCTAGCCACCGCGTCCGCGCCCGTGCCTCGCCGCGGCGTCTTGCGACTCAACCACTCCCACGACGCACTCCGCGGGCCCGCGGAGGAGCGCTCGAGCTCGCCCTTGAATCCCTCCGTGGGCCGCTCGCGGGTGGAGCGCTACGCGACGCCGGAGCGCGACGTCGTGGTCCACACCGCCTCGCAGGTGAGCAAGTCGCCGCCGCGGCAGCGCGTGGAGGCGGTGCGCATCAACACCGCGCTCGAGCGGCGCATGTCGCTCGCGCGCGAGGTCGAGCCCAGCTCCGTGCTCCGCAGCTCCGACGCGGCGGAGGAGAACGGGCAGCGGGCCGGCAGCATGGGCAACCGCCGCAGCGTCGTGCGCTGTGAGTCCGTTAGGATGGCGACGCGTCCGCCCCCGCTAGGCGCGAGTGGCTCGCTCTCGGCCCGTCGCACGTCGTCGTCCTTCCAGCGCTCCGACAGCACGCAGCTCCGCGAGATGGCGACGCCGCACCGCGTCATGACGCCGCGCGTGTCGAGCAGCGTGCCGCGCAATCGACACGCCCAGGCGTACGGCAGCGTGCAGCGCCACCGCTCGCCAATAGCCAGCTGTGACACGAGCACGCCAAACATCAGCGTGGGCGACTTCAGCGACAGCCGCGCCGCCAGCGCGTCGACGAGCCGCGTGAGCATCCGCCGCCGGCGCGGGAGTCCGACGCAGGCGAACGGGCACGGCGCTGCGATGCCGAGTGCTGGCCCGGCGGTGCCTGGCCAGATCCCGGGCCTACGCAGCGGCAGCAGCGCCTCCGTCAGCGTGCCGGCGAGCAGCGTGACGGCGGAGTCCTACTACCGCATCAACGATGAGCTGTGCACGCACTGCCAGACCTTCATGAGCGACTTCCTGGACAACTTCATGACAGACACGGAGCGCACGACGCGGTACGTGGTGCGGCAGACCTACATGGACGCCCCGAGCAAGCAGGCGCTGGAGGACGGGGTGGAGCGGATCCTCGAGTTCCTGCAGTACGTCAACAGCACGGAGCCTGACATCCCCGCCATGTACAGCACCGGCGGCACGCGCGCGGCCTGCCATCAGGTGCGGCAGAAGTCGCAGTACGCACTGAGCAAGATCAAGGCGTGCTACAAGACGGTGGGCTGCAAGGTGCCCTCAGCCCTCACCCGCGCCCGTGCCGCCCTCAGTACCCGCGCGGTCTCACCCCCGTCGCAGCGGCGGCTCAACACGGCATCGACCGCCGGTGTCGCTGGCCCGGCGGCCGAGGCGGCCATGGCACGCCGCGTCAGCACTTTCTGAGGCGACTCGCTCTCTTCTCCCTTTCGGTGTGTGTGCGGCCGCGTGCGTGCTCTTCTCGTTTTCGTCCGTTCCAGCTGCACTGCTGGCTGCGGCCGTCCCCGCTCCTGCGCAGCCCCGCTACCCGGGAGGTACCTGTTTCGAGCGAGAGAGAGAGAGAGTGCGTGTGTGTGCGTGTGCACGTGTGCCCTCTTTGACATTCTCTCGCGGTGTGCTGTCACGTGCCGTAGCATGTGGTCGGACACTGGCACCCGTACACGCCGGGACGCACGCACGCACGCAATCAAGGTGCTCGTGCGTCAACTCCTTTTTCTCTTCATCATC
Organism: Zelonia costaricensis; assembly: GCA_030849075.1. Classification (NCBI taxonomy): domain Eukaryota; phylum Euglenozoa; class Kinetoplastea; order Trypanosomatida; family Trypanosomatidae; genus Zelonia; species Zelonia costaricensis. The sequence goes on along the minus strand of JASAOO010003238.1, from coordinate 12,394 downwards.
GTCACCCTCATCGCGGCGAAGTTCACCTCCGCCTGGTCTCCTTCTCCTTTCCAGGTTGTCCATCGGGTGGCCGCTGTGGTTGACCTCGAGATGACCACGTCTTCTGGCCTTGTTATGTGTGCGTGTCTCTCTCTCTCGCCAGGCCCCCATTCCCTTCACCTGTTGTGTGCCCCCCCCCCCCACTGGGTTCGGATAGATGCCTCGGGCGGGTGGCGATGGTTGCTGCCGGGGTATGGAGATGGAGAACGGCGGTGTGTTGATGTGCTGCGCCCCCCCCCCCCCGCGTCGGGTGTTTTTGCCTTTTTCGGTTGCCTCGCGTGTGCTTTGGCCCCTCATTGTTCTCCCCTTCTCCTTTGGGTCTCGACTCGCCCCCGGCATACGAACTTGCGGCCGGTGCGCGCGTGTGTGCGTGGAGTGCGTCCCTGTTTCCATCCTCTCTTGCGCATTGCGTTTCTGCTTGGCCATTTTGGAGGTGCCGTTGGCGTTTTGCCCACGTCTGCGCCTGTTGATGTTGTTGTTGCACCGGCTGTCGTGGCTGGACGTGGCGCGCACGCTCGGTGTTGCTCGTTTCCCACCGCAGCCGTGCGTTAATGGCTGCCTCTGCGTGTGCTTTTCTCTCTCCCTGCGTCTCTCCGTCTTGCTTTAAAGTTGATGTGTGTGTGTGTGTGTGTACGCGTGGATATGCGTGCTCGCCGCGGATTGCAGTGCGCAACGAGGTCCCCGCCTTTTTATTTGCTTTGGGTGTTGCGTTGTTCGGTCTCTTGCGCACGTGCTCGTTCATGGTTTTGTGGATTGAAGACAAACAGAGGTGTGCACATTTTCCTCATTAGAGATGCGCACCTTCATGGCGCCTTGTGTCCTTTGTGTGTGTGCGTGTGAGTGTGAGTGTCAGTTGGATGCGACACTCAGGAGAAGGGTTGGTACGGCGGAGGAGAGATGGCGAGACAACGGTTCGTTTGGCGGTTGCAGTGGAGGTGCTGCACTCGACACGGCGGCTTAGAGAGAAGGGAGGTCGGAGATGAGAGGGGGAGGGGAGCGAGGGAGCACGAGCCTGACTACACCTGTTGCTCCTCAACCATCTTCACACACTCTTTCGCTACGCCTCCCTCCCCTCCGCGTCCTTCTTCTCTGTCTGTGTGTTGGGTGGTGCGGGCCGCGGCGGCATTCGGCACACGCACGTCTGCCTGTTTTCACCGCTCCGCTGGCTCTTCTCCCTCTCTTGTATCTCTTCTCTCTTTCATGTGTGCACGCGTTGACTGTTTGTGTTTGTGCGTGTGTGTGCGTGCCTCTTGGTGCGCCAACCGTCTCCCGTGGCGTCTCTACCCCCCCCCCCCTCCCTCGCGGCTCCTCTTGCCCCCCCCTCCCTCCCCCTTCCCCGTCCCTGTGCTCTCCGTGCCGCTGCACACGATCTCGATCGCCCTCTCTCTCCATCTCCATCCCTGTCCCGATCCCGCCGTGACACCGCCTCCCTCCCCCTTCTCCCGCCAGTGTGTTCCCATGACTCCCCAAACCTCTTTTGGTGTTTCCCCACCCCCTGCTCCATCTTCCTCACACGCCCGTCTGTCCCCGTCTCTGATGGGCTTCACGCTTATGTGAGTCTGTGTGTGCGAGCGAACATCTCTGATAAGCGTCTGCTAGCTGGCTATGCTGTGGCTCATGTCTGTGTGTCTCCCTGTGAGTGTCTGTGAACATTCGCTTAAGTCCCTCGCCACCGCGTACGCCCACCTTCCCTCCCTCTCCCAACCTCGCTCTCTCTTCCGCTGCTGCTGGTGTGCGGGTGCGCAGGGGCAATGAGGGAGCAGCTCCCGCCCACGTGTGCAGTCGGCGTGTACGTGTGTGCAGTGTAGTGCAATACGGAGTGACTTCTGTGTGCCTGTTTGCGCCAGAGTAGCGGTCCGCCAATGCCACGTATCGGCAAGCACATACACACACACAATCACTCACACGCACGCACCGGTGCACGTTGAGCATTGCCCACTCTCCTCGAGGTCTCCAACTTCATTTCCTGGCGCGCTCTGCGTCTGTCTTCGCGTACAGCGCTAACAGGGAGGGAGGGTCGGCGCGAGAAGAAGGAAAGCGACGGCGTCGCGTGCTGTCACGTATTTGCGTCGGCTCATCGAAGTTGTACGTGCGTGTGCGTGTGTGTGTGTGTGTGCTGTCTTCGGTTTTCTATGACGCCGATGGGTTCTCCTTCGTCCCTGTTGCAAGACGCAGCGCGTCAAGGGCGACCTTCTCTCCCTCTCTCCCCCCTCTCCCTCTCTCTTCTTCTTCTCCCTTGCCCCCGCTTTGTTCGCCAGTCCCCCCCACCCTACTGTTCCCGGCCCGCCTGCATCGGCATAGAGTACACACACACACATAACCACAAACCCATGAACACACACACACACACACACACTCCCCCCAAAGCGCAGGTGTCAAGACTTGCAATTAAGGTGGACGTGAATGCTGCAGGAGAAGTGCAACGAAATTTGGTTGAGGGCGCGTGGTACCGTTGCGTCTCCACCTCCTCGCTTGAGGGCCCAGCTTCGTAGGGCCGCCGCCCAGGAGCGGGGCTGCTGCGGCGAAGGACGCGCCCCTCCCCAACCCCCACGCTGCGCACTCGTGAGACAGCGCCGCCACTTCCACAGCACCTGCCGTAGTTGAGGAGAGGAGGGGGTGGGGGTGGGGAAGCAGATGGATGCTGGTCGCTCGTCGTAGATGGGCGCACCTCCATCTTGTCCTTCGGCTCGGCGGCCGGGGGACGTCCCTACGTCTCCCTCGATGATGCGTTGATGTGCTGAAGCACCGCACCAGCTCTCAATCTCCTGCCTGCTCGTATCCCGAACTCTTCNAAATTTGGTCGATGGCGCGTGGTACCGTTGCGTCTCCACCTCCTCGCTTAAGGGCCCAGCTTCGTAGGGCCGCCGCCCAGGAGCGGGGCTGCTGCGGCGAAGGACGCGCCCCTCCCCAACCCCCACGCTGCGCACTCGTGAGACAGCGCCGCCACTTCCACAGCACCTGCCGCAGGTGAGGAGAGAAGGGGGTGGGGGTGGAGAAGCAGATGGATGCTGGTCGCTCGTCGTCGATGGGCGCACCTCCATCTTGTCCTTCGGCTCGGCGGCCGGGGGCGTCCCTACGTCTCCCTCGATGATGCGTTGATGTGCTGAAGCACCGCACCAGCTCTCAATCCCCTGCCTGCTCGTATCCCGAACTCTTCCTGACCCAAACACATAACGCTGTTGGCATTGCGACTGGGATGTCGACGCAAACCAGCTTCACATACACACACACACACAAACGAGCCCCCCCTTTCGCTACGCTCTCCAGTCGCTTCGCAAGAAACCAACCGTCCACTCCGCATGGCCTCCAAGTCAGACTGCTCCAACGCGGGGCCGGAGCGGTACCGCGTCAAGGTCGCATCCACACTTGAGCTGGCCGCACTCCTGTACCGCCCGCTGACCGCGTCGGGTGCCGTGCTGGGCGTGCTGCGCGGCAGGCTCTATCACCAGCGGAATATCCGCAACGTGCTCGACGTGGTGGCCGCCCCCTCACACAGCTCCACAGCCAACGAGGCGGAGGAGGTGGCCGACACGGCGCGCGCGGCGGTGACCGCAACGTACCACACGCCGTCCGCTGGCGCAGGGGCGGACAGCAGCGCTGGCACGACCACAGCCGCAACAGCATCGACGCCGCCGGCGTACCTGAAGGGTCCCTGTAAGCTGTGCTTGCTCGATCCCGAGGTGCTCCGCCCCGCCGACTTTGGCGCGTCACCAGCAACGCTGCCGCCGCCTGTGTCGTCGACCGCCTCCGCGGCACCCGCGATGCCTGTCTGGGTGCTCGGTGTCGGCGCGCGAGACGAGGACGTGCGGGCACAGATGGACGCTGCGGTGCAGCACAACGTGCTGTCGCGCCGGGCAGCCGATCTGCTGCAGCATCTGCACGACAGACTCACAGCCGGCGGCGGCACCAGTGGCAGCGGCGCTGATGGCGCTTCTGCATCGAAGAGACGCGTCGGCCACTCGTCCCCGATCGAGGTCGCCTTCACGACCCACACGGTGAGCCTGGGCTATCGCAACTACACGATGCCGGAGCTGCTGGCCATGGTGCTGCCCGTCCGCGAGGAGGCCGACTTGGTCGCACTGAGCGGCTTCGAGCAGGTGGGGCACATCGCGCACGTCAACCTCTCTGCCGCGCACCTGCCGCACGCTGATGTGATTGGGCAGGTCATACTGGACTGCAACGAAACGGTGAGCGTTGTGGTGAACAAGGTCGACGCCATCAGCAGCGTCTTCCGGGAGTTCAAGATGGACATCATCGCCGAGCGACCCCGCCCGAGCGGCGAGGTGCCCAGCAGCGGCGCCGCGGAGGGGGTGACGACGCAGGCGGAGCGGCACATCATCGCGCTAGAGGCCGAGGCGGCGGCGTCGGGCAACGGCAGCGTTGCCGCAGACGATGCGCGGCTGAACCGTCTCTTGACCGCCACCGTGCGTCAGCACGGGTGCACCTTTCGCGTGCCCTACAACCGCGTGTACTGGAACTCGCGCCTCAGCTTCGAGCACACCCGGCTGGTGGAGCGGATGCGCCGTGGCGATGTGCTGTTCGACGTGATGGCCGGCGTCGGCCCGTTCGCGGTGCCGGCGGCCAAAAACGGAGTGCAGGTCTTCGCGAATGACCTCAACCCAGTGGCCGCGCAGTACATGAAGGTGAACGGCGAGTTGAACCACATTCCCACGAGTCTTCTGCACGTGTACAACATGGACGGTCGCGACTTCTTGAACACGGTGCTGTTCGACAGCATTACGCGGGCGGCAGCGTCGCAGGGCCCGGCGTGCACGGGTCGACGCCATGTCACGATGAACCTCCCCGCCATCGCGGTCGAGTTCCTGGACGTCTTCCAGCCGTGCAAGGCCGGCGCAGCCGTGGGGGCACGCAATGCGCGGTGGAGCAGCTTGCCCGCAACCGTGGCGCCCGAGAGCGTGGATCGCCGCACCCTCTTTCACGTCTACTGCTTCTCTGCGGCAGAGGACCTCTGCGCAGATGCCGTGCGGCAAGTCGAGGCGCACCTTGGCTACTCCTTGGCCGCTGAGAGCGTCGAGGAGGCGCTTATGGTGCGTGATGTGGCGCCTACCAAGCGAATGATGTGCGTGAGCTTCACTCTGCCACCCGCGTTCTGGGCGAACCTGTTTGCGTCGCAGGAGCGCGCCGAGGCGCCGTGCACGGTGGGTGCGGGAGCGTCCGCCACGGAGGCTGCGCCAGCCTCGAAGAAGCTAAAGACGGAAGCACTTAAGGAGGCCACGTCCGGCCTGCAGAGCCGGGACGCTCACTGACAGCAACGCACGCCTCAGCAGGACACGTGCACGCATTTGCCGTAATACACCGCGAGCGCAACAGACGGGGATGCCCTCTTCGCACCCTGTTGGCTCAGCGCGGTGACGTGTAAATTCACCCACAAACGAAAGGAATTGACGGAGGACAGTGCGCGTTGTGTGTGTGTGTGTGTGCGTGTCTCCGCGTCTGCTCCCCGCCGCCCGCGCACACTCACTCAGCGGCATGCGTATGTGTCTGGCTGCACGCATCTGTGAATCTATGCTTGAAGCTCTATTTCCTCGGGAGGTGCTTCAGCAGAATCGCGTTGTCTCACTCTTTTGTGTGCGGCTCTTTCTTGGACTTTGGTCAACTCTCTTCTCTCTCGCGCTTCGCCTTCTTCACGCATCGCGTCAGGGCAGCACAAGAAGCGCCTTGCGCGTGCGAAGTGCCGTTCGCGACTCAGCCCAGTCCGCGTCGGCGCTTCTTCTCCTCGTCTACACCGCAGCACGCTACACACACACACTGTCAGACAAGAACACTTCCTACGGCCTCCGCGTAGCTCATCACAGAGGCACTGACGCACATTCAGGAGCGCTAGGTGCCCGCGTGCCTCTCCCCTTTGTGCCCGCCAAACCGTCGGCGAGCCTTTGTAGACTACTGCCGCCGTCAGCTCCGGGCTGTCTCCTGCACCCTCCCGCTCCACTTCGCGCAGCCGCGAGTCTCGCACCCCCCCCGGTCCCCCAGCCACGCCACCCACCTTGTGTGGGCGTCGTCACGATGATGAAGCCTTTTGCGCTGGATCGGATACGTGTGCGGGAGGAGGACCCGAAGGATCTCTTTGAGATTCTCGAGAGCGTGGGCGTCGGCAACTTCGGCGTTGTGCTCAAGGCCCGCAACCGCGTGACCGGTGATGTCGTGGCGGTGAAGCAGGTGCCGCTGAGCGACACGGACAAGGAGGACCTCGACGCGATTGTGAAGGAGGTCGAGATCCTGCAGGGCTGCTCGCACCCCAACGTCGTGCGCTTCCACGGCACGTACCAGTCCCAGGGTGTGCTGTGGATCGTGATGGAGTACTGCGAGGGCGGGTCGGTGGACACCGTCTACGACCTGCTGCGCCGCCCCCTCTCCGAGCCCCTCATCGGGTACGTCTGCCGCGAGACGCTGCTCGGGCTGCGCTACCTCCACGAGCGGCACATCATCCACCGCGACGTGAAGGGCAGCAACGTGCTGCTCACCCGCGATGGGCAGGTGAAGCTCGCGGACTTTGGGGTGAGCACGGAGCTGAAGCACACCTTGTCGAGGCGCAACTCCTTCATCGGCACGGCGCTCTGGATGGCACCGGAGGCGCTGACGGAGAAGGACTACGACAGCCGCGCGGATATGTGGTCGCTGGGCATCACAGCCATCGAGATAGCGGAGGGGCAGCCGCCGCACCTCGGCATGCACATCGCCCGCGCTGTGTTCTTCATCCCGCTCAACGACGCGCCGACCCTGCAGGCAAAGGAGCGGTGGTCGCCCGCGATGCACTCCTTTGTGCGGCGGCTCCTCACGAAGGACAAGGAGCTGCGCCCGTCCGCCGCGACCATGTTGATGGACCCGTTCGTGGCCCCGGCGGCGGTCGGCACCCGGTCCGACATGGCCGCGGTTGTGGAGCAGTTGCTCGTGCGCCGCCGCACGATGGACGAGCGCGATGCGGGGCGGGACAGCGACAGCAACGCGTCGGCCATGACGATCGTCACGAGGGCCTCGTCCGAGCGCAGCGATGGCGGCGGGGCTGGCGGTGGCGGCGGTGGCGGGGTGAGTGCAGGTGGTGCCGCGGGTGCCGGTGTGAGCGGTGTGACCGGGTCGGCAGCGGTGGGCGGGGCCGGCGGCGGGGCCGCCCCCCTCGGTGGGCGGCTGGTGTTGCTCCCGCTGCTGCACCTCGAGGATGTGCCGCTCGATGCGCTGAGCGGGTGCGGCCGCACGCTGCTTCTCGGTGGTGGAGCTGCGTCGACGGGCGCGTCAGCTGCCGCTGCCGGTGCACTGGGCGGCGGCGGCGTGCCGGGGATGGACGCCACGCACGGCGTGGGGGAGGCGGGCGGCGGCGTGGCCGCGCCGGTGCCCACTACTCGGCATGTGCACCCGTCGCTGCTGCTGCCCAGCGCCGCGGGTGGGGCGAGCGCCGTGGCTGCTGCTGCGGCTGCTGCGGCTGCTGCCGCGGCGGCGTTGGGTGGGCCGAGCGTGGTGCCGTTGCCGCAGCCGCAGCCGGGGTCCGTGCCGGTGGAGGTGCGCATGGCGGCCGCTGCGGCGTGCGGCGACCCGCTTACGGAGACGCTGCACCTGCTGGGCCTCGGGCCGGAGGCGCTGGCGCCGGAGCGGGTGCGCTGCTTCGAGACCACGACGCTGAACACCGTGCGGGACGTATTCCTCTACTACCACCACCTCCCCTACACCCGCGCACTGGGCGAGGCGGAGGCGAAGCAGGCGCACCGCATGAAGTCCCTGTGCGGTACGGTGCTGAAGAACATGTACAGCGCCACGGCGGAGAGCGGCCGCGGCCTGTCGTGATCTTGCCGCGAAGCCGACGGCAGGCGGGGGTGGCGGGGTGGGGTGGAAGGGCCCTGGGGCCCGCAGCACTCGCTTGTACATCCTTTCCCGACCGTGTGCTGCACCGTCTCATGGACGTAGTCTCTCTCTGCGTTTTGACTTTGCACACGACGGCCAGCACACGCAGCGCCCGGCTGCCTGCAGCCACACCCACACACAAACCGCCCACACACACTCACACACTCATACAAGCAGTTTCAGCACGTGGCTGCCGGCCTCCTCCCTTGCCTTCTTGCCTACCTGTGCAGGGCCGTTGACAGCCGTTTGGGTAGGCGCCGACGGAGCTGAGATTGCAGCTGCCTCAGAGCACCTGCTCCCCGCGTCCCCCCCCCCCCCCCGCCTCTTTCCCTACCGCCTCTGTCAAGTAATGTAGACGCAGGTGCGCCGCCCTCTTTCAGCACGCAGCTGCCGCGCCGCCCCCCCCCTCCCCGACCCCGCTCCCCCTCTGCCTCCTTCACGCGCATCTTGTTGTCTCTTGACCTCCTTCCTCGAATGGGCCGACGCCTCACCTCCTCTCTCCACCCCCCCCTCCACCATCTGCGCATCTCCTCGGCACCCACTCGTCCGGCCCCATCAAACCCATCGGCGCTTCTCCTCCATCCTCCATCCCCCCACAACGCACACAGGCGCAAACATACATCTACACGTGTGTGTCACTGCACTCTTCTCTCACACCGCAGCGTCTGCGTGCTCTTCGTCGCCGCCCGCTCCATCGCATCTCACTCCCTCGCCATGGAGGGGCCGAGTATCAACGACATCGTGGAGGTGGAGGACTTCCGAGTCGGCGCCGGCGGGTCGGACATCGCGGATATGGACGGCGCCGCGCTGCGCGAGGAGCTGCGTCGGCTGGACACACAGAAGACCGAGCTGGAGGCGAGGTTGACCGATGCGCTGCAGTACCTCGCGTCGACCCCGGTAGGGCTGCGTGGGAAGCTGCTAGACGCGGAGGGCTTCCCGCGCGATGACTGCGACCTGTACGCGGTGCGGACGGCACGGCAGACGGCGGACGCCACCCGCAATGACTTGCGCGCGATTGGAGAGCGGTTGCACGCGCTGCTGGCTGCTCTGCACGGGCAGACGCGCGAGGCCGCGGAGCTGCAGATGGTGCAGGACGCCGCGGCACGTCGGCAGCGTCAGGCAGCAGCCGAGGCGCGTGGGCGACGCCTGGCTGAGGTGCGGCGTGTGGCGCGGCTGCCGGCGTGCCTGGCGGTGGCTCGGGTGGAGGCGGGCAGCCCAGCCGCGGAGGCGGGTCTGTGTGAGGGCATGCGGGTGCTTCAGTTCGGCAGTGTGACGGCGGCGGAGCTGGCGGCCTCGGGGCTGGCGGCGCTGGCGCAGGAGACGGCGACGAACGAGGGGGCGCCTGTGTCGGTGTGGGTGCGCAAGCCCGGTGAGTTGGACGAGGACCCATCGGAGCTGGTGCTGGTGCCGCAGCGGTGGTCGGGGCCGGGCCTGCTCGGCTGCGCACTCGACCGCATCGACAGCGCTGGCCAGGGACAGTGAGGCTGCGCGGTTGTTAGCCCATCCATTCTGTTTTTGATGGGCGCCTCGCACGCGGACGTCGTCACAGGGCTTCGGATGGCGCACCGCTGCCTAGCGACCGCCGCGTGGCGTGAGGCGCTGCCAAGCATGCAAGGCGCAGCGGGTGATGGTGTGCCGCGAACCGGCCGCACAAGGGTGCACCAGCTGGCGCACGCACACACGCACACACACACGAATTTCTTAGCGCTCGGTCTTGCGCTCATCGGGCAACAAAGCTGTAGGTCACGGCAACTCAGAAGTCGATGCGTTCGCCACGGCACGCACGTGAGGGCAGTTGCGGGGGGCATTTTCTGGCGTGCCGCAGCGCTTGCGCTTTCGCAGTGCCCTTCGCGGAGGGCGGTGGAAGAGGGGCACTCACGGGCTACTCAGACGCCCATCTGTGTGCCAGGGTCCTGTTCTCTGTGGCCTGCACGAAGGAACTCACAGCGGGGGTCATGACGGGCCGCGCCGGTCCGTGCGTTCCGGCGTGGTTGCCTGGGCACCGTTAAGCTTCTGCCTCCCCTCCCCCTTCCTATCTATGTGCGTGACCCCGTCTTCCCTATCTCGTCCCAACGATGCCCTTCACCGCGTCTGGCTTCACGCTTCATCCACACACCCACACACGCACATACACACATGTGCCGGCCTGCTAATGTACGTCGCGTCGTGTCGCGGACCGTAACGGCAGTGTTCTCTCCGATACAGTTTACACGCATAGAGCCTTAGAAACAACAACACACACATACACACACACACACACACACACATACTCAGTTTTTCTCTGACGCATTCGAGCACGCAGAGGCACGCCTCTTGTGCCGTGTAGTGCGCACACAACCGCGACTACGCTACTGGACCGATATTGCCTTTCCCCCTCTCTCTCTTGCGATCGATACGGCAACGCGCACGGTGGCCGCCTGCCTCGTGCTCCCCCCCTGTGGTATCTCTTCCATTCGCTTGCTTTACAGGCTGCACCCCCTCCCTGCTCTATCTTCCCGCTACGTCACTGCAGCGGACGTGTTGTGACGGCTCGCACCCCCCTCCTCCTCCTCCCTCCTCCCTCTTCCAGCCTTCTCCCTCCGCTCCTCGCGCTCTGCGCAGCGCGGCATCGCCGCCGACGCACCGCAGCACTTTTATTATTTGCCCGCTTTCTTCATCGTGTCTTTTCTTGATCATCCTCGTGTGCGCGTGTGGGTGTGTCTGCGACCTGCCACAGCCGTCCCGCATCGATCCTGCTTGTTTAGCTCCTCCTGCGTACGCCTCGCGTCTTCTCTCTCTCCCTCTCTCTTGCTGCCTTTCCCCCCGCCGCTCCGTATCGCTGCAACCACCGTGTTGTGCCTGCCTTTGTGGTGTGTGTAGAGCTGCAGCGCCCCACTGCACCCTCGTCTGCCCCACCACCCCACTCCCCTCCATCCCCACTGCGTCACGGCCCCATCATTCCCGGGACCGACTGCAGCAGCACAACCACTCCCCTCTTCACCCCCGGACAGCACAGCGAAAAGAGCCGAGCTCGACTTCAACTTTTATCTTCCCCTAACTCAATCACCTGACCACCAGTTCTACTTCTGATTCCGTGTTTGCCAACTCCATCACCCCCTACCCCGGGGTTCTCGATTCATCACACTAACAATACCCCGCCGGGGTCCTCTCGTAGAGATCGTCTGAAGGGGCGTACATCGACGCTACGCGAGTGTGCACGCTCGCTTCATCGGCGCCCCGACGTCTCCCTCCCCCCGCGCCCCCCGTTCCGGCCCTCCTCTTCAACTCCATCACCACAACCGGCGCACTCCAAACGCGCCGCAACCGCCACGCCTTCGATAGCAACCCCCCCTCCCCCACCCCCACTAGAGCACACATGCTGCCTTCTAATGCGAAAGGGGCCAGCGGAGTTCCGGCCCAGCCACTGCGCTACGGCTCCCTCATCAACCTCCACAAGCAGTCGCTGGACGGCTACGTCGTGGCCACCTTCTCCGCGGAGGCCCCGGTGGGTGTGCAGAGCGACACACCAGAGCACCCGCTCCGCTACGAGCAGACTGCCTTTCTCCTGCAGCACGGCGACCCCGTCGAGGCGAGTGCGAAGAAGCTGCCCGGTGGGGATGTGGTGAAGTACGGACAGACGATCCGGCTGCTGCACTACACGCACCAGCAGCCGCTGAGCTACCACCGCGAGCGGCACGCGGCCGGCATGAAGGGCAACCTGCGTGTGATGCTGGAGAAGCGGGGGAAGAGCGTGCTGAAGGTGGACCGGTGGCGCATCATGCCGCGCTACCGGCTGCGCGTGGAGGGCGAGCCCGTTGCTGATGGCGACCCGGTGCTGCTGCAGGCGGCGGACGGCGAGCGGTACCTGAACGTTGCGGCCGGGGTGGACGAGGAGGCGGCGGAGAGCCACTTCCTGGAGGTGAGCGTGGGCGACGGGCTGCAGGGCTTCTCGATGTGCCTCTACGACGGCGACACGACGACGAGTGCGCCGCCGCTGCGGTGCGGCGACTGCGTGACGCTGCTGCACACGGAGGAGCACAAGTACGTGCTGGCCGACCCCGCGAAGGCGCAGTGCGTGCTGCGGACGCCGGACTCGCGGCTGGCGGATGGCGGCGGCGCGGGGGAGGGCGGCGAGCCGGCTGTGGCGTGGTACGCTGCGTCGAAGGAGGAGGTGAGCTACCTGTCGATGTTCATCGTAGAGGGTGCGGATGCGAGCCGCGGCGGCGCGCTGCGGACGCGCGGTGGGCGCGACACGTACCGGCTGAAGTCGCTGGCGTCCGGCCTGTACCTGCAGTGCGGCGAAGTCCCCGCGCCTGCCTCTGCGGAGGGCGCTGTTGGTGTGTCGCCGCCCGCGACGCCTCTCACGACTTCCCGCGGCGCCAACACGTGGGGCACCGGCAGCGACGCAGACGGAGCACGCCCGAGAACACCGCTCTATGGAAGCCCCACGACACCCTCGCGCACCACTCGGCAGGCGACGTACGTGATGTCGCTGACGCCGCACGCGAAGGCGCCGGGGACGCTG
>JASAOO010003237.1:0-31182 GCA_030849075.1 Zelonia costaricensis | reverse complement strand
ACGAGCAAGTCAACAAGGCGGAAAGGGGGGAGGAGGGAGGGTGAAGGTTCCCAAGAGACAACGGGAAAAACGCAGGAGTCGACTATAAAAGAACGACGAGAGCTGAAGTATTAGGAGCAGAAACAAGAAAAAAAACGAAGACTTCGGTCGTGAGAAGGGGCGGGGGGGGGCGGTGGCAGTGAAGTGAGCGAGCGAGATAAGAGAGCGAAAAAGAAGAGAGAAAAAACGTGGAGAGGGCGGTCACACACAGAGAGAGAGGGCGCGTACAACTGGGATTGGGGGGTCGGTCGAGAGAAGTGGAGATGGACAGCGGAAGAAACACAACACAAAAAGGAGAGGAGAGACTTACAAGTTTGACACAAACTCAAGTGAAAAAAAAAAAACAAAGAAGAACGCGAGACACACAAAACAAGGAGGCGAGTCGTCGCTGGGAGAAGTGGCGTAGGCGGGAAACACAACTCACAGCACAGAGAGAGGGGGCGGAAATGGGGGAGAAGCAGAGGAAGAGCAGCCGTGAGGTCGAGGGAAAGGACTGTAGCACGGCGAGAACGCGCGAGACGGACGGAATCGCAGAGAGAGCACTCGATACACCGAAAGCAAGCCGGTGGATGAAGTATAGTGGGTGTGGACGGTGGGGGAATGTGAGCGGGAAGCAAAGAAGTCCGTCCGTATTTATCGACGGCGGCTGTGTTTCGGTTCTCAGCTGCGCGTTCTTTTTTTCTTGGTGTGTTTTGTTTCCTCTTTGCGAGCAACGCCCAAGGCGAAGCTTCCTTCGGGCGTTTTGCTTTTCCTAGAAGTTGAACGGCGGTGTGTGTGGGGGGGAGGGGGGGGAGACGCGGCGTTGTGGGACGGTGGTGTCAAGCACAAAAAAAAAGACGTGAGAGGAGAGGAGCAGTGCAAGACGAGAGAAGTTCACCACGCTCCAACTCGAATTCGCAGGGACGGAACGGACAAGGGTCGCTCTACAAGGGGAAAAAGAGGAAGAGGAAAATGGGCACTCACACAAGCACAACAAGCGGGGGAGAGAGATGGGGAGAGGGGGTGACACGGCGACGAGGGGCGGCAATAGAGAAAGCAGAAAGGGCAAGAAAAACTGGGTGGGCACGGGAGCTGGTACACCTGGCAGGAAGGGGGGAAAGGGGGGCTGTATTGATGGTGTTGGCTGACGATGGACGAGGTCACGGCAGGCGTGCAGACGGCGCAAGGTGCGAGAGAGGAGGGGGAGACAAGAAGGAGAGAGGTGCTGTATAGGAGGCCGAACCGTAAGAACACCGGACACCGCGGGTGCAGTGCCTATCGAAAGAGGGAGGAAGGGTGGAGGAAAGGAGAGGGAAGCAGGTACGCGTCGCTACGCACGCACGCACACATGTAAACACACACACAAACGCCGAAGTACCGCAGAGAACGTCGAAAGAAAAAAACGAAGATGGCTCTGACGGGGGAGAGGAAAGGCGCGAAGCCCGTGGCGGTGGCACTCAGGCTGTCTTGCTTGTCGTGCACGTTATTGTACTGCGTCGTGTTCGGTTCCTCTTCGAGCCGTTTTCAGGTGTGGGTCTGCGAGAGCCGCCGCACGGGGAGCGGGCTGGGCAGAAGGAAATAATAAGATGAAGGGTGGGAGGCGAGGAGAGGAGGGGACGGAGGGAGGGAGACACGAGAGGACGAAGACGTAGCAAAGACGAGCGTGGGGGGTGAAGGTAAAGTGCAGTGGGGAAACGCGAGTGGTCAGGAAGAAGAACAAACAAGGAGAGAACGGTGGTGGCACGCGCGGGCTCGCACGCGTCCGCGTCAGCAACAGCAATAAGCAGCAGAGCAGAGAGGAACCGAAGGGTGTCGGGAGGGTGCTGGAACACGACGGCGCGCGCAAACAGGCCGGCAAGAATTGCCCGTGCCGGGAGAAAGGGTGAGAGAGAAGAAAAAGAAGAAAAGGAAAAAAAGAGAGAAGGGAAACAGTCGCGGCGACGAAAGAGAAACAGCAACGCAACAAGTAACCGAAGCAATCAAGAGAAATAGAGAGGGGGAGCGGGTCTGAGGATGACGGAGAGGACGGGGGTTGGGGGTGGGAGGGAGGGGGGCAGTAGTCAAGCCTCAGCACGAGACAGGTAAGACGGTGTGCGCACAGAAGGGCACGCCGGATGTGTCACGACAGTCTCGCCAACGCGGAAACAAAAAAAGGGAGAAAAAGGGGGTGTGAGAGAGGCGGAGAAGAGATGCGAAGGCAGCGCTCCACGCAAACAGAAGAGGAGTAGTAGAGGGAGGAGGGAGGGAGGGAGCGGTAGCACAACCGTCAACACGGCGAGAAACGCAACAATCACGCAATGCGGGCGTCTTTCCTTTCTTCTCTCACTTCGTCGTCGTCGCTGCTGTTTCGGGCACGTCTGGCTCGAGCACAAGAAACACAAGCCGGTAGGTTGCCGAGAGAAAGCCGCGCTGAAGAAGGGGGGAGGCAAGAAAGTCAGAGGACGTCAGCGAAGTACGTGCGTCGAGCTGTCGGTGTCACGAAGGCACTGTGAGATGAGGAACGGCCGGAGGGGGGGCGGGGATGGAAAGAAGTGGGTGGGACGTTTATGGGGCGGAAGAGAGGAGGAGAGCATGAAATGACTGCGCACGGGATGGGCGGAGCGGAGGTGTTGGTGAGCAGGCGTGCGTGGTGGTTGTGCGTGCGTATGTGTGTGTGTGTGTGTGTGAGGCGAGACAGGGAGGAGCGGAGGCACGCGTGCGCATTTGACGCGTTGCAAGACATGGCGCAAGGACGAGGGTTGGGTGGGGAGGAGAAGCACATGGGAAAAGTGTGAGAGTGGGAGGTAGGGTGCAGAGATGAAAGCAAGGCGGCCCTTTTAGCGCCCTGCGCCCTGTCTCCGTGTCTTGTCGAGTCCATGCACAAGTGACCGTTGGCGGGGGCAGCCGTGTGACGGCTCTCCCGCCGCTGCCGCGGGACGCCGGGCATCAACAGCGCATAAAAGCCACCACGCGGCGCTCGCTTTTTTTTTTTTCCTGTCTCCTTCATTGTCAGTCCAAGTACGCGGTTGGACGGGATCGACGCACAGGATGTCACTGCGCCGAGACAGGGGGCGGAGAAGCGCACGGTGCGGCGCGCGGAAGAGTACAACTGCCCGTGATGTCGGCCAGTCCCGTCATCAAGGCGCCCATCGTGACACCGCCTCTCAGAGTTCTTTGATTCTTCTTTTCTCCGGTTTCCAGACGCGGGAAGCGAGGCAAGGACAGGCGGACAGGGCGGCACGCGTAGCGCGCGATGGCGGTACACGACCTCGTGAGCAGATCCACGCGTTGGAGAACATCAACGCGCAAAGGAGCAGCGGCCCTGTGAGGTCGCTAGTCCCGCAACGGTGCCTCACCGTTCCAGTCCACCACCGCCGACGACCACGCCGGGACCGAAGTGATGGCGGTGTTCACGAAGGACGCGGCATTGCGCGAGCCGCCGCCGCCGCCCGGGCCCAGGGTGATGCTGCGCACCGTCACGGTCAGCACGTACTCGTCTTCGTCCGTCGCCGCGTCCCAGTACACGAGCTCGACCGACGCGCTGCCGCCAAGGTTCAGCTTCTGCTGGAAGACCTGCCGCGTGTCTTTGGGCATGTACAGGTTGGCGTAGCGGCCCTTGTGCCACACCACCCAGCTCGCGAACTGCGGCGTCGTCGCGTTCGTGTAGGACGGCGGCGCCCCTGACGAGCCGGCCGCGTCGAGGTCGCCCTCCTTGTGCGCATCGCCGCAGAGCAGCCCGCAGCGCAGGGAGGCGCTGTACCCGATCTGGCTCCCGTTCCGCACCCCGTTGTGGTGGAAGAAGACGGCTCGGCCCGTGAGGACGAGGTTGGCGAGCCCGAGCGTTGCGCGGCCGGTGCTGGGCTGCAGTAGGGTCGGGCGGGCTCCATCAGCCGTGGTGCTCCGCAGCGCCGCCAGCTCCTGCCCCAGCGCATCCGCGCCGCGGGAGAGTAGCAGGGAGAAGAGGAAGCTCATCACGCCGCTGCCACGCGGCTGCATCCAGCGGTCCTCCGTCAGCAGCGTGTCACGCAGCACCGCGCCGACGTCGTGCAAGCTCGCGAACCTCGTCCAGCACCGCGTGCGCGGCTTGGCGGCCTGCCGCAGCGCCTGACTGCGCGAGTACCGCGTGGCCCCGCGCTCCGCCCTCCACGTGCTGTCCACAAGCACGATCTTGGCCGTGCTCGGCTGCGCCTGCTCGAGCACCGTGCAGAGCGCCTTCGCAAGGCAGTCGCGCTGCCGCTGCGGCTTGGCCACATAAACCTCGCGCTCGTAGTAGTAGGCCGCCACAAAGGCCTGAATCGGCGCCAGCACGCCGTCGCAGCCGCCCGCGGCGCGCCACTGCACCAGCGCGCAGTCGGCCCCCTCGTCGAAGGTGAAGCCTTGCTCAAGGAAGCTGTTGCCGAGGTGCCCCTCAAAGCCGCAGAGCAGCTGGAAGACGGCGCTTAGCTGATCCCGCAGCTCCGCCGACGCGGCGGCGCCACCGAGCTGGTCCACGTCCACGTCCCCCACTGAGTCGTCGCTCGCGTCGTCCGCACTGCCGGTGTGGCCGCTGCCGTCCTCGGCCGGAGTACCACCGCCGGCAGTGCCGCCCTTTACAGGCGTCCGCGCCATTTCCATCCACGCCGGCATCGCAGCCGACGTCGCCGGCGACGGCTCCTTCGCCGAGGCCCCGGCCTGGCTCCCGCTGCGGGGGCGCTGCGGCGTCTCCTCCTCGGCGTCACTCGCGTCGCTGCTGCTGCGTGAGCTGCCCAGCAGATCCTCGATCGTCATGCCCGCCTCCGCCGACGCGCGAGCGCCGGTTGGTTTGGAGTTGCGCCGCGGCTGGGACTCGGGCTTCACACCGTTGTTGCCGTTGCTGTGCTGGTGACGGTGGTGGTGGCGGCGCTGCTGCTGCTGCAGCCCCGACGCGCCCCGGCCACGCACCCCCTCTTCGTCTGGATCGTCGTCGTCGCCTTGGGAGTCGTCGTCAGACGAACGCGGTACATCGGCAGCAAAGAGCACGCGTTTGCTGCGCTTTTCCTTCTTGGAAGCGGAGGACGACAGGGCCGACTTGAGCTGGGGCTGCTGCGGGTCCTGCTCCTGCTCCTTGTGCTGTTGCCCCTTCTTTCCGGCCTTGCGCGCCTCCCGCTCCATCTGCTTTGCCTTGAGAATGTCGTAGTTGGCCGGCACCCTGGGCAGCTCCATCTCCGCCTCCGCCGTGAGCCTCTCCGTCGTCAGCCGTCGCTCGACCCGCAGGTTGCACAGCATCTCCATAATCGTCTCAATCCCTTCGCCCTTCATGCGCTGCTGCTCGTTTGCGTCGAGGGCCATGAGGTCGGACATGAGGGCGCGGGAGGAGATCGTGTTCTCGTCACGCGGGTGCTCGGTGTCGAACGCCTTGAGGGTGGCCAGAAAGCCGCGGCGGTGCATGTACTCGCGCAGGAGGGCGTCTGAGAGAAGCTGCACCTGCGCCTCGTGCGCCATTGTCAGCACCGGGGCATTGGCCAAGTCCTTCGCCTTCTTCGGCGGCATACCGTCGCGGAGAGTCGAAGTGGCCGATGCTGTGTCCTCCCTCCGAGTCGGAGACCGGGGAAGGAGGGGGGAAGAGGTGGGGGTGGCGACGTGTGAAACGTCAGTCTAGGTGGCGCGCACCTGTGCCCTTGTACGAGAGCGTGCGCGGAGAGGAGAACAGGAGTGGAGTGCGGGAAGGGGGTGAGGGCGATGATCAACGCCCCTCACCTCTGGTGTCTACTTGTTTTAGCTTGTGTGTCACGTGGCCCGCACCAGGCTGTGGCCGACGATGTGTCCGCCGTGGGGTGTCAAGGAGCCCAACACAGAGAAAATGAGTGCGCACAGGTGGGGCGAGGAGAAGCCAACAGGGCGGTGCGCAGGCCTCCGGTGTGAAGGGTGGGCGAGGGAAGCGGGAGGGGAAGGGGGGAGGCTCGAAGACTGCGGCCCGCCTGTGCTTGTACGTTCTTAGCTGCAGCGCGGGGCTTTGCGGGGGGAAGAAAGAAAGGGGGAGGAGGATGGGTTGAGTTTGCCAGAGGGTCCAAGGTGGGAGTGGCTAAACGTGGACAGAAAAAAAAAAGTTCGTGCGATGGCGCTCCGGTCGCAAGACAACGACGACAGAGAGAGAGAGACCATGGCCGGTTGGGCATACGCCCACACACCTGCACGCAAGCACACGCACGCACTGGCCCCGTGGTTGCCGGCAGGAGTTGTGCGGGGAGAGAGAGAGAGACGGAGGCCACTCTGCAGGAGGCACTCCGCTGAGCATCTCGCCAGCGTGACGCATTCTGCATGTCGCTAAATTTTGGGGGAGCGCGTTGCGCCTGCCATCCACGGCATCGCGTATCGCTTGATGATGCCCTGGTCGTGCCCACACCCTCCCAAGCGCGCAGTGCATCAGGGGTGTGAGAGAGGAAGAGAGAGGGCTGCCCTAGTGTCTGTGTGTGTGTGTGCAACTGGAAGCAGCAGGAAGCGCGCGCCGCACGTGTACTTCCCTCGTCGCCTTTTTTGCGTCACTCCATCAGCTTCACACGGTTCGAGGCGAGGTCCGCCAGGTCCTTCTCTGTCAGGAGCGGGACGCGGGTCCCCTCAGGTACCCCGCTGCGGCGCGAGCGCTGCCCTTGTGGGCGGGAGCTGCCAGAAGTGGGCTGCCGACCAACAGAGCTTGTTGTGGCTCGGCTGCCGCTATCAGCCTCCGCGTCGCTGTCCTTGTCGTCGTCTGCGGACGAGGTCCCAGGCGCCGGCGGCACCCCGACATCCACGTTGGCGAAGAGGTCGTACGCGGGTGCCTCGCCGCGCACGTAGGCCTCCATCGCCCTCGTCATGGCGTCCTCCACGCGCTCCTCCGCGGTGCACGTGGCGCAGGTGGCGTGAAAGAGGTTCGTGGGAAAGATGGTGCGGCACCGCGGGCAGAACAGCGGCGGCGCCGTGGTGGAGACGTTGGGGGTTGTGTAGTTGCTTGGGAAGATGCCGCGGCGGCCGCGCAGGGAGCCCTCCCACCACCCGTCATTCCAGCGCCGGTGCACTTGGATGATGTCGCCCGCCTTGCAGCTCAGCTCGTGCACCTGCCGGCCTGTGAAGTTGAAGTTCACCAACACCACGTCGCACGTAACGAAGTTGGTGGGGAAGAGGTGCTCCTCCTCCGCGCCGTCCTCGGCCCTCGGCTGCGTGCTGCTCGAGGTCTCGACGGCTGCGGCGGGGGCAGAAGAGCGGGGTGCCGTCCACGCCGGGCCGCGGCTCTTCACGCCGTACCACCAGCCAGGCGACGTGCTGGGCCGCACCGCCGTGAGAGCGTCGCCAGCCATGAGCGTGATCTCGCTGTCCCCGGTGGCCTCGTACGTGTACAGGCACAGGGCGACATTCTGGAAGGGCGCGGCCGCCATCGAGTACTTGAAGCGAACATTCGAAGTGACGAGGCAGTTGGGGAAGAGACCCGGTGTACAGCTCGGCGCCTGGCGCTGCGGCTGCCGCGCCGGCGCTGCTTGCGGGGTCGCAGACGTCGACGGCGGCGGCGCTGACGCTGCCACCGTGGTCTCTGTTGTCCCGGTGCCGCCCGTGACGCCAGAGAGCAGGCGCAACGACGTCGCTCCGTCCTTCTCGGTGTCGTCCCACTCGATGCTGGCCAGCGCCGGGATGGCGGGGATCGCCACGTAGCCCTCCCAGTACCCTGATGCAGTGCCTTTGCCGGTCACGTGAATGACGTCGCCGGCGCGGAAGCTGATCTCGTCCTCGCCAAGGGCATCGTAGTCGATCAGCGCAATGCACTGCTCTGCGCTCTGCCCCGCTCCCGCCGCCGTCGCAGCAGCAGCAGCAGCAGGCGAGCGGACGCCCTCGCCGCCGCCGCGAGTACCGTCCCGCGACTCCACCGCAAAGCGCGCGCCGACTTCCTGTGAGTTGTTGGCGCTGCTGTCGCTCCTCACGGCCGCTGTCGTCGTCGTGGGCGACGCTTGATGCGACTCGCGCTTACGCAATTGCTTGAAGAAGTCCATGCCGCGCCTTCGGGTGGGCGAATCCTCCTCTTCGGTGAGCCGCGGAAAAGCCCCGCAGAAGCAGTGAAGTTCAAGTCCGAGTTCACGTCCTGAAGAATCACAGATGACGTGGCGAAGCGTGTGTGAAAGTGTGTGTTGGTGTGTGGGTACCGAGGAGCACATGTGAGTGGGTGTGCACAAGGCAAGTGGGCGAGGGGCGGTGATGGTGAGGAAGAGCATTCGATCCGTGCAGCGGCTCAGCACGCGGGGCCACGATGTGGGCCGACAAGCACCTCCTCCTCTCGCTCTGGAGGCGCTAAACAGAAGAGGTGGGCCATGGGGCGTCCCCCCCCCCCCACACGCGAGCGAGATGGGAAAGGGGAAACGCCACCGCTGCTCATGGAGGGGCCATGAAGAGCGCAGCATCAGCGCTGTACCGCGATACCCACACTTATACACAAAGCGCGGGCACACGCAGGCACGCACGTGTGACCGACGGGACCACGATGGCTGCGCCGAACCTGCGCGTGTGTGTCGGTGTGCATGCTTCGGCTGCCCCCCCCTCTTCAAGACGCACACCATGCATGCGGCTTGGCCCGAGGCAGGCACCTCCTTTCGCGAACTGCCTCACGCGCCGCCCAGTTCTGTGAGTGGGTGTTTGTTGGGTTGGTGGAAGAGAGCGTGGGGAAACGAAAACCAGAAAAGAAGCGGGACTCGCACAGCGGTGCGACAGACCGAGAGGCGGGGAGGCAACGACGCGAGACAGCCACCCACCCATTCGCCCCCCCCCCGCCCTTCTTCTTCTTCTTCTTCCCAGCCACGAGTGAACTCGCGCAGAACACCCGCCTCAGACGCCCAGGCACCATCCTGCGCCGTCCTCACACCTTGATGGGGGCGAGTAGGTTGGAGCAGTGACACAAAGGCTTCGCGATTTGTGGTGGAGTGCGCCGCTGTGGCTCGGAGGAAGGAAGGTGGGAGCGAGTAGGGGGTGGGTGGGGAGGGTGGGAAGCAGGGCCCGGCCAGGAGCGCTTGCCGAAGCGTCGTGCTGCTCACGCGGTGGCCACCTTGCGGAGCTTGGCACCGGCGTTGATCAGACGGATGTCGAGCTCGTGCGCCTTGCGGACGATCGCCTTGCGGGACTTGGCGCCGACGGAGTGCGAGATGATGCCGGCGTACTTGCGGTTCTGCATGACGAGCATGTACAGGTCCTGCACGTTCTCAATCGGGAAGCTCTTGAAGCCGGACGGCATGATGTACTTGGTGGCGCGGTCGCTGCCGTAACCCTTGTTCGGCATCGCCTTCTGCCCCTTGTAGCGGCGGCGCACCGGCGAGTCCTCACCGCGCGGCTTGCGCCAGCTGGAGCTCAGCTGGGGGAAGAGCTCATGGCGGTGGCGGGTGAAGCGCTTCGTGCGCTTCTTCACCACGGACTTGGGGACGACCGGCTTGACCATGGTGTTTGACTTCCCTTTCGCTGTGTGCGAGCTGGCAGTGGAGGCGAGGCGAGGGTGCAACGCGTTGGGCGGTGCGTGGAGGGAGGGGTGAGGGGGTGCACAGATCGTCAGCGCGAGGCCGGAGGTGTTTATGTGTGGCAGAGAGAGCGTCACAGAGAACGAAGGTGCGACGGAAAACGGTGAAGGGGGGAAGGTGAAGAGAGTGCAAGGCGTGCATTGCAGGTGTGGCGGCGCCTCAGGTCAGACGGCGACGTCCACGCAAACGCGGCTCTCGCGTTCCAGGCTCCACAGGTGTATCGGCGTCTCCTGCAAGCTGCCCTGCGCCCAAACGGTAGCGAAGGGAGGAAATCTGCAGGCATGAGAAGCGGGAGCTCCCCCGGGCATGGGGCATGGCGCCACACACTCCACGCATGCAGCGCGATGTGAGAGTTGACGTGTGTGTGTGTGGTGCTCTGCCACAGGTGTTCCGCTTTGAAGCGTTGTGCTTGTCTTCACGTTTCCTTGCTTGTCTTGTTTCCGCGGCAGCGCCCCCCCCCCCCCGGGGGGGGGGCCTCGAGGCCGCCGCGCACACCGAAAGCGGCCTCCACAAGTTCCAGTGAACACGTCACTACGCGCTACATGGACGTCGGACTCCCAGCCGCGCTGCTGCCGCTGGCCCCACCACCAGCCCAGAAGGCTGCCTTACGCGTCGCCTTCTTCGGCCTGACCGCCTTGCTGCGCCGCGCGAGTCGGCGCATGTCCTCGTTCTGTGGATACCGGTAGCCCAGCGCGCCAGCGAGCGCGGCGGCTTCGCGGGCCAGCTTGCGCCGAGCCGTGCGCCGCGTCGCCTTGCGGAAGAACAGCGCACACAGTTGCGATGGCGCGGAGCTGGCAACGGCGCCGGGGTAGTCGTGCGGGGTCTGCCGGCTCGTCGGTGAGCCGCTGTCCAGCGTGAGGCCGCGACGCACGCGGCAGACGTGCAGGAAGGTCGCCTGGTTGAGGCACGGCAGCGCCGGCAGCGTCACCGTCGAAGTCGCCGACTCGCAGGTCAGCGAGAGTGCAATGTGCAGTGCCGTCTTGGCCGGCACAGCGGGCAACACCCGCAGCGTCACCGCGATGGTGCCGGCGCCGTGCCAGCCCCACGCCGGCATCGCCACGGTCGACGGCGGCGACGCACACGTCACAGCCATCCCACTTGGCGCGGTGCGCAGACGGTTGCCGACAGCGTCGCGCAGCTCCATCAGCACCGTGAAGGGAACACCAATGACCACAGCATCGAAGCCGACGCGCACTCGCGTCTGCGCCAGATCCACCGGGCCCGGCCGCACCACGTAGCGCAAGGGGGACTGCGCAATGGGTTGCCCATGCAGCAGGATGAACAGCCGGTGATCGCCCGCACGCGGGGGCGCGACAAAGCGAACGGTGTAGCGGCCCCTGCCCGCGTCCTCCACCTGCGGGGCCTCACCAACCTCGCCCATCAAGCGCAGCCTCTCCCCTCCACGGCGCAGCGGGCGGTTCAGCAGGTTGCGTGCCTGCACCTCCAGCACAACGGGACTGCCGGGCTTTACCCCACGCGGGACGCGCCGCGCCGTCGTCCAGCACGCGACGCTGCGGCTGCGGTCCACGAAGCCGAGCACCTGCGGCTCGCGTACCGCAACCTGCATGAGCAGCAAGGAGGCGACCTGCTGCGCCCCGAGCAGCTGCCACGCCGGCAGCGACGAGGGCGTCACGGCACCCGGCGGTTGCCGCTCCAGACAGAGCAGCGGGCAGTAGTACACGAAGGCGCCGTCCGGGGAAAGGTAGCACGTGCCGTACGGGCCGGGGTCCAGCGTGAGCGTCACCTGCCGCACATGCCGCCGCACCGCCGCGCCTAGCTCGGTGTCCCAGCCTATGCTGACGCCCTCCACGAGGCGCTGGAGCACCCACTCGCTCTGCTGATGTACCAGGAGTCGCAGCGCCGACAGCACGTGCGCCTCCCCACCGGCGAGCCGCTGCAGTGCCTCGACATCGACCGTCAGCCGCGCCTGCGGTAGGTAGGCGGTGAGTCGCTGCTCCATCATCCCAAACACCTCGGCAAGACGGCGGCGGTACAAGTCGGACTCCTCCTGCACCAGCGTGCGCACCAGCTCCGCGGCGATCTCGCTGCGCGAGGGGATCGTGTCTGCTGTGAAGCAGAGCATCAGCTTGTCACCGCTGAGCCGCACCATTGCGTCGCGGCGGGTCGTGAAGAGCACGAGCACGGAGCGCAGCCGCCGCACCAGCGCCGCACTCACAATCGACGCGCTGTGAAAGGCGTTGTACGACTTGGCCTCCGCCCTCGGCCGCGCCGGCGCGGTGGTGCGCGAGGTTGCGGTGGCGCGGACCGACGGAAGCCGCGGCGTGGGCGAGACCACCGCGTCGATGGCTGCCACCGTCTCCATCAGCAGCAGCCGCTCCAGCGACGGCAGCGGCATCGCGTCAAGCGTCGCCCCCTCCAGCTCCAGCTTGAAGCGCAGCAGCTCGTGCCCAGGCGACGGCGGAGGCGACGAGGGCGCTGCAGCCCCGCCGGCGTGGTGGCTCCTGTTGAGAGCGGCGGCCGCCGCCGCGCCGTCGGTGGCGTCACGAGTCGGGGACGGAGAGGGCGGTGCAGCGGCGTCCTCCGCAGCTGCAGTCGTGGTCGCGGCCGCGGGCACCACGCCGCGCGGATTGCCCAGCACGTCGCGCACGCCGCGCAGGAAGCAGTCGCGCGCGTGGTGCACCCGGACGAGGGCCACGTCCGCCGCAACCGCCCGCCCGAGGGTTGCCTGGCAGGTGTACGCCACGTCGGTGCAGGCGACCTCGTTGAACTCGATGCAGCTCGACGGGTACGTGTCGCCCTGGAAGACGAGCGCCGTCGACACGGCCAGCGTCGCGGCGTCTGGGAAGCGGGTCACGGCGCGGCCGCTGCCCACGTGACGGAAGCGCACCTCGGTGCCCGCCATGCCACCCTGACGCACCCCCACCACGATGGCCGCGAGGTCGTCGGCGTCCACCTCGGCCAGCAGGCCGTGCAGGGGGCCGCGCACCCAGTCCATGAAGGTGCGGAGGGCCGCGCAGACGCGCTCAAACACAGGGCCGTAGCGATCGACGTCGCCGGTCACACTCGTCAGCTCGGCGGCGGCAGCTGCGTCGCCGGCCGGGTTGGTGAGCAGGTCCCAGTCCACCACCACGACGCTGCGTTGCAGCACGGGATGGGCTTGGCGCTGCAGAAGCCGCGTCGCGCGGGTGGTCAGGGCCGTCAGGGCGGCTCGCCACGCCTCGCGCTGATCACGCAGGGTGCGCGGCAGCGACGCCATCACGTCTGGCACCACGAGCGCGTGCTGCACCGTGGACACGTAGAGGGAGTGGGCAAGGGCGGTGCCGGCAAGGTCAACGTACTGCTCGCCGCGGTGCTGCACTACCTGCACCTCGATGGTGTCGACGCCGTCGACCCTTGTCGCCCCACCCGGTGACGCAGCAGCAGCAGCGGCGGCGGCGGTGGCGGCCCACGAGCTGGTTGGGATGCCGCAGGGCGCTGGGGCGTCGTACGTGCTCAGCACGAGCGACGTGCCAAGCCAGCGCAGCAGCTGCGTCTGCATCGCGAAGCTGCACTGGCGGTACGACTCCGGCTCGTAGCGGATCTTGCAGGGGAAGCTCTGCAGCAGCAGCCGCAGCACCTCGCGCTCGTGGTCGGGTGAGAAGACGCCGTGCAGCACCTCGGCGCAGTAGTCATCTTGCTGCAGGACGTGGAGGCCGAGCAGGCGCACATCGCCGAAGCGTAGGCGGCGGGAGGCGGTCGCGGTCGGGTGCGACGGTTGTGACGGCGACGCCGGCACTCCGCCGTTCGCGGCCGCACGGCCCTCCGCTGCCGCCGCTGGGGCCTCAAAGCCCGCGACGCTGGCGGCCTCCCAGATGCCCAGGACGTCGAAGAGAACGGTGCGCACAGCAGGGCTGAGCGTCGGCACCCACTCCAGGAACGCGCGGGAGACGTAGATCGCGCCCGCGCTGGGTGCAGGCGCCGCCGCCGCCGCCACCGCTCCGCCTCCGCCACCCCACGCGGCGCTCGGGGCGGCAGCTGCAGCCCCGCTCGCGGGCCGGGGCGCCAACACGGACGCAAACGCCGCCGTCGACAGCGAAGGCTGCGCCGGCCTCAGCGCGTCGGCGGTCTCCTGCAGCCGCTGCAACACCTGCGCCGTGCGCAGCACCGCGGCGGGGTCGCCGACAGCCACGGCGTACTCGAGCGGTGTGAGCTGCGACAAGCCCGCCGGCCGCTGCAGGGCGCGGTACAGCGTCAGGCTGAGCACCTCCGCCCCACTCTGCTCCCCGCTCGCGCCGCCGCCACCACCACTGTCACCGCCGCTGCCGCCTCGCCAGGCAGAGGGGAGCGGCACGAACGTGCGCGCAGCCGTCTGCAGGGCTTGCTCCACAAACTGCACGAGCAGCTGCCCACCACAGTGGCCGGCCATGACGTGGAAGAGGGGCACAGACAGCCCTGCCGCCCCTTCAGCCTCGCGGGGAGCGCCGCCGGTGCGCTCCTCGTCCCCGCTGCCGTCCAGGAAGCGACTGGCCCACTTCCCGTCATCCATCGCCGAGGCACCCACGGCGTCGCCTCCCCCCTCCTCCGCGGCCGCCTCGCAGTCACGCAGCATGGACGTCAGGTCCAGCACCGTGTTTGTCAGCAGGAACGCCGCGCAGGCCGTGTGCTGGTACAGCGCGGCCCACTCGAACGCGTAGCGGCCCGTCTGCGCGTCCGGCACGGACGGGTCGCTCATCTCGAGCTGCACGAGCAGCTCCACGACGCCCACCGCACCGCTGGAGGCCGCCAGGTGCAAGGCGCCGCAGTCGTCGGCCACGTTGTAGTCCGCCAGCACGCGCAGCCCCACCGTGTTACCCGCCTGCACGCACCACCGCAGCAGCGACTCGGCGCTCCGCAGCGAGGGCGTGACCGGGGCGAAGAGCAGCGCGCCGGGCTGCATGCCGTGTGCGGCCGGACTGTCCGCGTACGTGGCACGCACCTTCTCCACAAGTGCGGCATTCACCTCCAGCACCCCGCTCAGCCAGCCGTACCGCGTCAGAGTTGAGTCGCACAGCAGCAGCCGCTTCTCCACCGAGCCGCCGCCGGCGTCCATGTTGCTGCTTCCGCTGCCGAGCCGCGCCAGCAGCGCGTGAGCCGTGCCGCCGTCGCCGCAGTAGTGGAAGAGGACCTGCAGCAGCTCGTGCAGCACCCGCGCGCTGCCGAAAGCGTGCGCGAGGTGCAGCGGGGTGTGCCCGTCCACGTCCTCGCGCAGCGCCAGCAGGGCAGTCGCCTCCGCACGGCCACCCATGAGCTGCGCGTCGTGCGGCACCGCCAGCTTCAGCGCCGCCGCCGCGCTGCGCCAGCACCCGCCCACCGCCGCGCAGTGCAGGACAGACGTCTGCGACGAGACGAGGTCGCCGGCGTGGCAGAAGTTCTGCACGAGTTGCATGGCCAGGTCGTCGAAGCCGCCGAGGACAGCCAGCATCACGGCGGTGCGGCCGCACGAGTCCACCAGCGACACATCCGCGTTGGCCGCCAGCAGCGCCTCCACCGTCGCGCGGTGGCCGTGGGCGGCGGCGAGCATCAGCGGTGTGCGTCCCTCGCGGTCGCGCTGGTTGACGCGGTGCGGCCTGGTGAGCGCCGTCACGGCAGTCGTGCGCCCGCGCGCGGCGGCCACCATCAGTGGCGTCTGGCACGGTCGAGTGCGGCAGGGCTGGCTCATCGGCACCCGCAGCGCTACGAAGGTTTCGAGCACGGTGAGCTGCCGGTGGTGCAGCGCGTGATAGACGCTCGTGCACCCGCGCGCGTCGGCAGCTGCCTCGACGTCGCTGCGCTGGCAGTGCCGCGCGACTTCGATGAGCACCGGCTTCGGGGCGTGCCGGGCCACCGCGTGCATCACGTAGCGGTTGGACCCAATGACATGGGCCAGCACCGGCGGCAGCTCCTCTGGCAGCAGCGGGAAAAAGTACCGCGGCGGCGCCGCCGTAGACGGCTGCGGCTTGCCCGCCGCGGGGTCCTGGCTCGCGTCGCCGGCCAGCAGCCCCGCCGCGTAGAGGCGGTCTGCATGCTGCATGATGGCGACAAGGAGCGCCCAGCGACGCAGTGAGGCCGCTGCGATGGCCAGCATGTTCACCGTCTCGCGGCGCGGCGTGGCGCCTGGCCAGGCGAGCAGGTACACCAGCATGTCCTCGTACGTCTGCGCCACCGAGCCGCCGCCGCGCCGGTCCAGGTGCGCCTCCGCCAGCATCGCCATGCAGAGCGTCAGCGCGTCCATGCGGCACACGTCCCCGCTCAGCGGGACCGGCGCGCCACCGCCACAGCCGCCAGCGCCACGCGACCCCGCGCCGCCCCCGCTAGGGCAGTGATGGCGCCGGTGTCGCGCACGCCGCCCGCTCTTGCGCTTCGCCTCGTGCGGCTGCCACGGCCGGCGCCGCTGCCCCGCCGCCACGGCCGCCCGCTGCGATGCCGCCTCCGTCGCTGCGGCAGCGCGCCGCTCCGCCGCCGTCGACACGCGCGTCGCGGTGGCGCGGTGGTAGACGAGGGCCGGCCCGTGCACGGCGAGGTACTGCACCCACTCCAGGCTGCCCGCCGCAATCGCACACGTCAGCGACGTCGCACTCGTGAGAAGGTAGGTGCCGCCGGCCAAGAAAAAGGAGGACGGCCGGCGCTGCAGCTGGCGAGCCACAAACGCCGCCGACACCGCACAGCCACGCGTCGCCGGCGGGGCGTGACCAGGTCCGCCGGTGGCGCCACCGTTGCGGTGGTCTTGGCCAGGGTTTTGAACAGGGACGAGGACGAGTGCCGCGCTCTGCCCGGCCGAGGCCGCGGGCAGCGGGTCGGCGCTGTCGAACACGTCGAACACGTCCCCGAGCAGCTTGTGCTGAGCGGCGCGCCGGCACACCCGGTCAACAGCCTGCGTGACGCCAAAGCCGCTGAAGACGAGGGCCAGCACGTCGCGTGCCGCCACGAAGAGCGCGCGCGGGTCCACGACGAGCTCGATGCGCTCGAAGCACGGGAGCCACGACCAGCCGTCGGGGTGCGTCGCGGCGAGGGCGTAAAGTGACGGCGCCGTGACGGTGGCCGCCGTGGCCCGGGGCGGCGGCGCCGCCGCGCTCGTGAGGTCGACGGCGGGGAGGTGCAGCCCCTGCATCTCCGCCGTCAGCGCGTCAACCACGTCGCCGTGGCCCAGCTCCGCGGCGGCGTGCAGCGGGGTGTAGGACTGGTACTGCCGTTGCCGCACGTGCCAGAGACGCAGCACGCACTTGAGGTGGAGGCAGAGAGAGAGCGTCGGGGCTGCGATCGCCCCGCTGCCCGCCCGCACCGGACGCGGCGCCGGCACCACACCGCGGCCCACGAGCCCGAGCGCAAGGAGCAGCACCGCGCCGTCCGCGCAGCCGCGCCGCAACGCGTGGTCCACCGCCGCTGCCGTCACCCGCGCCCCGCGACGGCCGCCCGCGTGCAGCGCCTGCAGCCGCGCGGCGAGAGTCGTCAGCTTCCACGTCTCCAGCTGATACTCGTCCACGAGCCGCTCCACCAGCAGCGCGCGCAGCGTCGGCACGAGACGCGCATCTGCGGCGAAGTACGCCAGCGCGGTGAGCGGGTCGCGGCGGCCGCGTAGTGGGGCACCAGCACCCACCCCTGCCGTAGCGCCCTCATCCTCGTCCGCCTCCTCCTCCTCTTCCTCGCTGACGTCTGCAGTGCCGCCGCCGCCGCTGCTGCTGCTGCCTCCTGCGACGAGGTCAGCGAGGACGGCGGCTCCGCCGTAGCACTCCACCAGCGCTTGCGCCACCGCCACGAGCCCCTTCGCCGCAGCGACGCGCACCGTGCCCGCAAACCGCAGCGGGTGCCCCGCCGTGGCAAGCGCGCGGACGGCGTCGGCGAGGGCCACCTCAGCCTCGCGGTGCACGCCAGGGCGAGAGCTGCGCACCAGCCCGCCCAAGGCATCCCCGACACTCCGCCCGGGCTCCTCCTCGGTGTCCTCCGGCCGCAGGGGCGGGGAGGCGGCCAGCAGCAAGCGGAGCATGACGCAGTCGCCCCTCCACGCCGTCAGCGCCAGCGGCGTAATGGTCGAGGTTTGAATGTTCTTGAGCGGCACGTGCGCCGCCATGGCAGCGGTCAGGCTGCTCCGCGCGTGGACGGCGACGCCTGCCTTCACGAGGTATGCGACGACGCTCGTGTGGCCCGCGTGCACCGCCGCCAGCAAAGGGGTAGGCAGCGTGCTGGAGCCGGGCGCGCCGCTGTCCGGCGCCCACTCTTGCACCAGGTCAACGCGGTAGTGCTCACGCAGCAGCTGCAGCACCTCCAGCCGCCCTTCCGCCGCGCAGGCCACCACGACCCGGCCAAGCCACGCACACGGCACGCGACGCAAGTCTGGAAGGTGGTGCGCCTCCACAAACGCGTCGAGTACGCTGCGCAGGAGCGGCACGCGGCGGCTCGCGATGCCCTCGGCGTTCGACTCGACCAGACTCGTGAGGGTGTCGGCGACGAGGCCCAGCGAGCACGCCGCCGCGTACCGCGTCTGCGCCGCCGCCGCTTCGCCCTCGTCGCGCAAGCCGTCCACGGCGGCCTGGTGCGCTGCCGCTGCCTTGCGTCGCTGATGCTGCGCGTCGTGCACGGCCGTCCACAGCGCGTCATCGCCGCGCCCTATCAGCAGGCGGCGCCCATGCCGCCGCGCGGGGGGGATGCCCGAGGCCACGAAGAGCGCCACCAGCGCCGTGCGGCCGCCGCCGCCGCGGGTCATGGCGTAGTCCGTCACGGTCCACCCCCGCACGTCGCACACCGACCACGGCGGGAGGTGGAGGCCGTAGCGCAGGGACTCGACCAGGTCCAGCTGCCCCGCTGCGACGGCAAAGCTGTACACGTCGCGCACCTTCACGCGGTGCAGGAGCGACTCCGCCACGGCGCGGCGCACAGTGGGTACGACGAGGCGCTGGAACGGCTTTGGCGGCCGGTAGAGACCGCCGCGGCCCGTGTACGGGTTTGGCAGCAGTCGTGGGGCCTTGATGGTGAGCGGCACCAGCGTAGGCTCCACCAGCGCCGTCGGCCGCGCCGGTGGCGGCGGCGGCGCCGTAGCGAGCAGCTCCGCCCAGACCGTCGTGGGCAGCGCCATCGCCCGCTCCACGAGAGCCGCCGTCACGTCATAGCAGCCGACGGCGGCGGAGAGGTGCAGCAGCTCGGCGACGTGCACGTCGCACGCGAGCGGGTCGCAGGCGCGCGCGAGGTAGAGGGCGAGGCGGGACTGCTGCGTGCGCCGCGCCGGGCCAGCGTAGACGAGCCCCTGCAACGTATTGAGCAGCACGCGCGCCACGTCGGGCGAGGACGCAGCCGCGGTGCCGAGCAGGCCACGCACCACACTCTCCAAGTTGGAGCTCGTCGCCTGCTGGAGCGCCGACCACGAGCCGTCCCGAGTAGAGAGCGGTGCGCCGCTGAGGATCAGCACCTGCGCCACCTCAACGTGACCGGCGCGCAACGCGACGGCCAGCGGCAGCTCGGACGCACTGCCACCACCCACGCCGCCGACACTCGCGCCGGCACACTGCAGGAGAAAGGCGGCGGCGGCGGCGTCGTTGGCGGCGGCACAGGCAACCAGCGGGTTGCCAGACCGTGCCTGCACATCGCACAGTCGCTGCTCCACACACCACCGCACCCCGACCGCGTCGTGGACGGCGCAGAAGCGGCAGAGCAGCGCGTTCTCGCGCTGCAGCCGCGCCAGCACGGCAGCCGGGCAGCGCTCCAGCACGTGCGAGAGGAGCGGCTCCACGGCGGCGTCGGCGCGGTGCAGGTGCAGGAAGAAGAGAAGGTCGCGGACGTCGTCGATGGCCTCGGCGGACAGGGCGCCGTAGTCGCACAGCAGCCGCAGCAAGTCCGCCGGAACACCGCCCGGGCCGCGGCGAGCGTGGCTGGCGAAGAGGAGCAGGCAGCGCAGTGGGGTGTAGCCGCGCCGGGCCCCGCCGTAGGGATACTCGCGTGCCGCCTTGACCGCCGCCACGGCATCCACGTCCTCCGCAAGCGGGCCACCCATGCCGCCACTGTGCGTGGCGTGGGGGATGCCGCCAGGCGGAGAAGGGGAGGCGGCAGCCGCTGCGTGAAGTCGCTGCGTCTGCCGCTTCATCTCGCGCTCCTCGAGGGCACGCAGACGGCCACGCAGGGCGCTGTGCCGCACGAGGGCTGTGTTCTCCCAGTGCGGGCCCCACTGCGCGTCGGCAGCGATCACCGCCGACGGCGACGGGGCGGCGGAGGGGGGTGCAGGAGTCGGGGTCGTCGTAGTGGAGCGCTGCGTCACGACGGCCCCGTGGTGCTGCAGCAGGGTTGCCACAACACGCGTCATGCCCAGGCCGCACGCGAAGTGCAGGGCCGTGAATCCGGCGCGATCCTGCGCGGCCGCCGCCAGTGAGCCCGGCGGGCACTGCGCCAACAGCAGCTCCACCACCCGCCACCGCCGCGCCTTGAGGGCGAGCAAAAGCGGCGTGCACCCGTTCACATCGGGCTCCGTGAGGCAGAAGGCGGGCAGCTGCGTGAGCAGGTACTGCACACACGCCGGGGCCCCGCTGGCCACCGCGACGTGCAGGGGCGTCTGTCGGCGGAAGTCGTACAGCAGCGCTCCGCCACCGCCGGCGGACGACGGCGATGGCGGGGCGGCGAACAGCGCGGCTAGCCCGAGCTCCTCGGCGAGATAGCGCACCACGTCCACACTCGCCCCTGCCGCCGCGGCGTGCAGCACGCTCTGCCCGCAAATGGCATCGCGTGCAGTGATGGCGTCGGCGGAGAAGAAGTAGTGCTGCACGAGGGCCTTGACGGCGGCCAGGCTCGCCCCGTCCCGGCACAGGTCCGCCAGCGAGGGCGAGAAGAGGCGGAAGAGGGCGGCGGGCGTGTGCCCCGTCGCGTTGCGCAGGCCCTCGTCCTGGAGGGCGGAGGACGGCACCTGCAGGGTGCGGAGACGTGCGCACATCAACCCGACCAGCACCGCACGGCGCCGCAGCAGCGCCACGTGAAGCGGGGTGTCGCCGACGCGGTTCGCCAGCAGCGGGTTGGCGCCGCCCTCTTCGAGCAGCATGCGCACCACCGCGGCGTGGTTGCCCTGGACGGCGAGGTGCAGCGCCGTGTTGCCCGACTGCCGCTCCGCTGCATCTACGGCGATGTAGGGCTGGGCTAGGAGAAAGCGCGCAGCCGCCTCGTTGCCCACCTGCGCGGCCTCGTGCAGGAGGGTGCGGCCGAGCAGGTCCTCGGTGTTGCCGTTCCACCGCGTGACGGTCGCGCACCACGTCTCGACGCGGAAGGGCCGCCCGTAGTGCGCCCCCAGCGCCACGGGCTGGAAAAGGCCGCCGCCCGCCACGCCGGAGGGGCGGCGTGGGTCCGGGAGCTGCAGCTGCAGCCGCTCTGCGACGACGCGCTCGACACGCAGGCCGCCCTCTGCACGGTCGCCGGGTGAGACGAAGAGCGCGGCCAGGGCGTAGCGCCGCTGCTGCGGCGTGGGCTCTGACAAGGCAGACGCGCGCCGCCGTTGCCGGGGCTTCCGCGGGTGGGCCACAACAGCCAGTGGCGGGGCGGCGTCGGGCAGCCAGCGCGTGCAGCTGCTCGCACAGACGCGCCGGCGCGGGGCGAGGGGGCCGCTGTTCGCCACCATCGCGGCGGCCGTGCTTGAGGAGAGGGCGCCGCTGCTCGCTGCGTTGGGGGCCGTGTTGGCCGCAGCCGCACTGCCACTGCCTGGCGCCGAAGCCGTGCCCGGCAGACACGCAGGCGGGACGCCGAAGCGGGGGTAGCGGGGCAGCGCCTCCTCCAGGCGCAGCGCCGACTCCTGCGCACGTGTAAAGGCGCGGCAGCCGCCGCCGTGCACGAAGCTGAACGTCTCTGTGAAGTCGAAGGGGTGCAGCGGGGAGGCGAGGATGGCGTTGGCCTGCTGCGCCGTGACGTTGCTGGGTGGTGCCCTCACTGCCGCCGGTCCGCCGTCGCCGCCGGCGGCGAGGGACGTGAGCACGCTGCGCACCTCAGCGAGGGTCGTGCCGAGTGTCACGTTGAGCGTGGCGATGAGGAGGCTGCCGCACGCCGATGCCGTGCACACGAGGCACAACAGCGGCGCATCCGTCGGCGTCAGCTTTGCCGCTTGCTCCATGAGACGCCGACGAGTGGGACAAGAGAGGAGCTGCGCTACGCGGCGCACCAACGAAGGAAGAAAAAAACGGCTAAGGTGGCACAGAGTCTAAGGTCAAGTGTTCGAGGCGGGGAGGGGACAACAAGGCTTCGTTGGGTGTCCGTGTGCACGTGTGCAAGGGAGGCGGCGCACAACCGCGCTCGCACACACACACACGCGCAGAGAGACTCTACGCAAAGGAAAGGGCTCGCCACACAGAGTGTGGTATGGTGCAGCGCATCCACGGCGGACGATATCGTTGGCGCTCTACTCTAATAGTGGAAGGAGGGGTTGGGTGGCAAAGGAAGAAAAAAAAGGCGAAGAACAGAGGTGGGGTGGGGGTGGGGGGCGGACAGGGGGCTTGGTCACACACACGCACACGCACACAGGTGAGGGGGGGGGGGTTCGCAACGCGGCACAGAGGCAGCGACAACAACAACAACAACGCAATGGGCGATAACACCAACCTTGTCCCCCGGCAGAGAAGGAGAGGCAATGGGACCACAACGGCAGCAGAAGCACACGGGGACGCTCGTGTCCAGCCGCAACTCTGGGCGTCGGTGAGGCCTGGGGAGGGAGAAGGGGGTGTCTGGTATAGACGTTGCGGCAACGTCAGGGAGGGCGGGAGGGTCGCGGGGGAAGGGGCGGCGAAGGACTAAGAGTTGCTGTGAGGGGGGAAGAGACTGTGGAGGGTGCGGTGCCACACGAAGTTGACGTGCGAGCGTGGCAGGGCAGGGCGCGACAAGGGGAGCCGCGCAAGGCGCAAACGACGAAGAGGCCAAAGCGAAGGGTGTATAGGTACGAGAGTGTGTGAAGGTGCTTTGTATGTGTGTGTGTGTGTGTGGAGCGGCGAGTGAGAAACCGTTTGTGGGGGGGGGGGAGAAAGAAGAGAAAGAGACAAGACCAAGCGCAAAGTGGTGAGCACACAAAGCCGATTCACGAAAGGTGGCGCATGAAGGTTGCCGGCTGAGTCGTTGGTGACAGCACGCCGCTGCGCGGTCGCCACGCCGCGCAGAAGAGGAGGAAGGGAGAGGTTTTGCTGTGGGTCTTGTGAAAGCTGGTCAGCGACTCTCGATCAAACCTTGTCTCTCTTCTCTCGCGCGGAAAGATGGACAGGCAGGGTGGCACACATCCGATCCACACAGCGCGCGCCGATCCACACGCGTTTGCTTGGAATCGGAAATGATGGCAGCGACGTCGGCTGCCCTTCACGAAGCGAGGGGTGAGAAGCTGCGACAGAAATCCTCCAGGAACGTGGCCCACCACTGCGCCGTCCCGGCAGCGGGCGATGGCGACGCGGTACCGGCATCCCGCACCAGCGCCGCCAGGGGAGGGGGTGCGGGGCCTCCCTTACGCGCCGTGGTACCGCTCGTCAGCGCGCCTGGCGGCCGCCTCGACATCACCAGTCCAGCCACCTTGCCCCTGTCCGCCACCTGCTGCGCCTCGCCGAGCAGCTGCGCCTGCACGCACGCACGCAGCTCCGCAACGCGGGCCAGTAGGTCGCCATGGGTAAACACGGCCGCGACCTCGTCCTCGCTCCGCAGCGTCGCCACGGACGAGCGTGAGGCCTCCTCCGCTGTGGTGCCACTGGGCCGCAACACCGCACCCGGCCAGCCCCCCACGGCACTGCCATCAACGGACGGCTGCCCCGGTGGTGGCCGTGGCCGACGGCGCCAGTGGTGCGAGCGCAGCACACTCGGGGAGAAGCCCCCCGTGACGAAGGCAACGG
This sequence comes from Zelonia costaricensis, assembly GCA_030849075.1. Taxonomy (NCBI): domain Eukaryota; phylum Euglenozoa; class Kinetoplastea; order Trypanosomatida; family Trypanosomatidae; genus Zelonia; species Zelonia costaricensis. The sequence goes on along the minus strand of JASAOO010003237.1, from coordinate 7,934 downwards.
ACGCGTGGGCGGCGGACGTGTTCACTGCAGTGGCGACACTCGCTGCCGACGAGGCCGCCTTGGTCGGCTGCGGGGGTGGTGGTGGCGCTGGAGAAGCGGAGGAGGAGGCCGGGAGACTGCGGCTGCACAGCGCCGTCACAAAGCGGTGCCACCCGTACCGCACCGAGGCCGGCACGCGCGGCCGGTGGCTGCGCAGCTGATCCTCGGTAACCGCACCCACACCGTCCACGTCAACGCGGTGGAGGAGCTGCGCGACGGCATGCTGCAGTGCCGCCGGCACCGCCATCGACACGAGCGCCACCTCCAGCGCCGAACTGGACGTGTCACCGCAGGCACCGTCCAGCCCCGCCTCGCCGCACGCCGGACTGGGCAGCAGCGCCGGCGCCACGACAGGGCTTGACGGGCGCGTGGACTGCGCACTCGACTTCTCGAGCGACACGCGCACGCCAGTGGGGCTCAGCAGCACTGGACGGAGCGCGGTGGACAGGCGCGACAGCGCACCACCCCACACACCCACGTGCGCCGGCGCGCTCACGGCGTACAAGGCGAGCAGCACGTTGGCGTTTTCCAGCAGCTCTGACAGACACACGGCGCTGATGCCGGTCACTGCCGGGGCCGCCGCGCACGACGGCGCACGACTCGCGGCCGCCACCGAGGCCCATCCCGCTGGCGTCGCGCTGCGCCCGCGCTGACCCTCCTCGGAGGCCGCCAGCCGCTTCAGGGTGTAGTAGGTCGACTCAACCTCGGTCACGGCGCAGCACACAGAAAGATGCGTCACCGGAAGCGGTAGCGGGTGCGCCTCCAGCCAGCGCCGCAGCAGCGCCGTCACGTCCAGCAGCGTCGGCGACCCGCGGCGCGGACAGGCGCCAACGATGGTGTGTACGAGCCGCGAGCGAGCCGCCGCTGCGGTGGTGGATGCTGACGTGGACGTCGAGGGATGGGCCCAGAGGGAGTGGGTGGCCACCACACGCGTCAGGGTCTCGGTGAGCACTGCCTCCTCAGCGACGGCCACCGCCGCGCGCGACGTCGCAGGCTGCGTCAGCGGCATGCTGCACAACGCCACACTGACCGCGCGGCCGCACAAAGGACCCACCTCGCCCGACACGCACGTGATGGCGTGCATCGCCCACGCATCGGCGCTGTCGGCCGTGCAGGCGGCATTGTGCTGCTCGCCGACCCACTGCGTCAGCAAGTTCTCCAGTTCCGCCCACCGGGACGTCGCCACGGTCGCTGGGCCGCAGGCGGGGACGCAGTTGGACTGCAGCAGCGACGTCGCCGCCACCACCACAAGCGTCACGTGCGCAGCGACCACGGCGTCGATGCGGCTCACGGCGCAGCTCGTGCGCACGGTGGGCCACAAGGTAGCAAAGCGCTCGTGGAGCGGGCACGGTGCTGCGTCTTGCAGGGCGACATCGACGCTCGCCTGCGCCTGCAGCCCCGCCACGATGCTGCGCACCTCACACGTCGCGAGTCGCCGACACGCGTACCGGAGCCACCCCTGCGCCGCCTTCTGCACTCGCGCGTCTTGGATCAGCGCGTAGCACGGGTGTTCGCAGATGGCTGCGGCGCCGCCGCGGGGCATTGCCGGCGGCGCGGCAAGCACCTGATAGGAGAGCACCGCGTGGCAGTCCTCAAGATGCAGCCGGCCACCTGCGATGCCGGCCGCGCCGGTGACGAGTCGCGCGAGCAGCGGCGACAGCGCCGAGAGCTCGCAGCGGAGCGCGAGCACCTCGGCCAGCCCCGCGGCCCCGTCGCGCCGAGCCCGGCGCACGAATGCGGTGAGCAGCGCCACCGCCTCCTCCACGCGGCGCCGCGGCAGGCGTTGGGCGGCGTCGACCACCGCCGCGAGCCGCGCCTCTAGCGGCACGAGCACGTCTAAACGAAGGTAGCGCGGGTCGTCGGCGATGATGTTGACCAGACGTTCCACGTCCACAAGCGCGTCGCCGTGCGCGGGGTGGTGTGTGGCGGGCTGGGACGCAAGAGCAGCTCGCCGAGCCACGGCGCACACCGCCTGCGCGTGGTGCTCTGCCACACCCCGGAGAGTCGCCGCAGCCGCCGCGGAAAACGCCGGGGCACTGGGGAAGAGGAGCTCTTCAAGATCCCTGCGCAGGCACGCGGCCAGCAGCGACACCGGCAAGGCGGTGTTGTGGCCCGCCTCCGTCGCGGTGACGGAGCGCGTGGGGCGGTCGTGGCACCACCGCTGCAGCGTCATCGCCGTGGTGTGCGTCAGCCACGCGGTGCAGGAGGGAGGTGCCTGCTGTGGCGGCACTGGCGCGCCTTTAACTCCGTCGCCCGATATGCGCGGGCAAGACGGTTTCTTGGTGGTGTGCGTGTTCACCGAGGAGCGCTCTGACAGGGCGGGGTGCGCAGTGGATAGGGATGTCGTGTCGTGGCGCAGCAGCTCCGAGTACGACACCAGTACCTCCTGCAGCACCGCGCACTCCACGGGGGACATCCACGGCGACGACGTCGCCAGTGCGTGCGGTGGGGTCGCGTAGGTGGACGGCAGATGGCCACCTCGCGCGCAGCCGGCGCACCACGCAATCAGCTCCGCCGGGAAGGCGCCCACGTCGCACTGGAACGTGCGCACAAACGCCGTCCAGCTGAGACACGGCTCCGTCGCGGGCAACGCGGCTGACGGAGGTTGCGCACGTGTCGGTGGCGCTGACTGAAACGGCGAGGTCGCCGACGCCGCCGTGCGCATCATGGACGCCGCCAGCTCAGCCACCCCTGCCCCAACAGCAGCCGCCGTGCTCCCCGTCGAGGCGACTCGGTCCGCGCCCCTGTCACTGCCGTCGCAGCGGTCGGCGCACGCGGCAGTGCGAAGCAATGCGTCTAGCGCGGTGGTCAGCTCCGCGACGCTGACGTAGCCGCTGTGGTTGGTGTCTAGAAAAGAAAATGCGACGTGCAGCTCACGCAGCTCGCCGTCGCTCAGCAGTCGCTGTGGTGCCGGCGGGCCGCCAGCTTCAACCGCCGCGCCGCTTCCGCAGGGCCACAGGTGCCGCACCGCGTCGCAGTAGAGCCGCTGCTGCTCTGCATCGATGGCATCACACGCCAAGACTGCCGCTTCGCACCCGCCATCACGCGCGCCGAAGCCCGCCGCGCCGTCCACTGCGGTGGTGTCTGTGACCTCGCGGAAGGGAGACGGGGAAAAGAGAATGCGGCGAGGCAGCCGCGCAGGCACCGACGGGCCCCCGTCCTCTGGGCACCCTGGATCGTCGCTGCGGCAGCGGCTCTGCTGACTCCACGTGTCGTCGCCAACGAAGCTGGCCATGCGGTCGCTCACCATCGGCCAGTAGCTCTGCATAAAGGCACAGAGCTCCAGCGGCCGATGCGCTGCCGTCGCGAGGGGGCCGGCCGTAGAGGCAACGTACGATGTTGTGCTCTGCCACGAGGGGTGCACGGCGGGGGCCATGAGCGGCGGCACCACCGTCGTCGCGCCGTTACCGCCACCACCACCACCACAACGGCTGCTCTGTGCCGCACTCGATGCCTGTGCAGCCGCAGACGACCCGCAGGAGGTGGCGGAGCTGCAGGAGGCCGGCGTGGGCGGCGCGTGGGCAGGGGCGAGGGCCTCAAACACGTGCGACACCGCTGCTGCCGTCACGTACCCGTCGCTGTCGTCGTCGACCGCGAAAAAGACGTCGCGGAGAAAGAGGTAGATGAAGTCGGGGATGGACTCCGCCTCTCGGCGTGCCACGTCATCGGCGAGTGCGGCCAGCACCTGCGCCCGTGTGAAGACACGCGACGGCATTGGCGTGGCGCAACGGTGGACGAGAGAAAGCCTGACGGAGCGGGCAGCGTGTGTGTGGGGGGGGGGGGAGTGCGCGGCACCGGAGGAAAACAAAAATGAACTGTAGAGAAGCGAAACGAAGGCAGCGTGCGGCGCACGCGATCTAGTGTGGAACGTGAGGTGAGGAGAACAGAAAGGAAGAATGAGCAGGGGCGCTCAGATGAGGACACCCCTGTCGCCCTGTAGCTTGAGTGGCGCGGGCAGGTGATACTGCGCGCCGTTGATGTAGGTCAAGCCACAGTGCCGGCGTGTCGCAGTAGGAACTGTGCGTAGACTGCGGAAGCCTCAGCCGCCTCTCACCTGCGGCGTGCTTGAACTGTGTGCGGGTGCCAGTGTGGGGGGTGCGCGAGTTGGGGAAGGGACGTTGTGGAACGCGCAGTGCAGTCCTTGGGAAAGGCGTAGCCGGGCCCTGGCGAGGAGGGGCAGAAGCACAAAGCATCAGAGGCATAGGCATAGAACACAGGAGAGAGAATGGCAGCAGTGCGGAGTGACAGCGGCGCACAGATTCACCAAAGCAGCCGGTACGCACGCGAGGGGGCGCGAGGGCGGAATGGCGTCGACCAACCACCTCCGCCATCTCTTCTCCTCCGGCTTTCTACATCGACATAGGCACAGAGTGCACTGTGGTCTTCACCTCGATGACCGCCCCACGGCGCTGACTTCGCGCCCTTTCCCCTTCCCCTTCGCTGACGCGTGTCCGCAACGAAGCGGCGCATCAGACGCAAGAAGAGAGCCGCCGTTCAAGGTGTGCCATGTGCGCGAACAGCCGTCCATGTCTACTCCAGCGCCCTCGATGACCGCCTTTCTCCGTCACGTGATGCCGCTGTTGCTGGTGTCATGTTGTTGTTTTTTTGTGGTGGTGCTGGTTTGCTACGCGAGGGGGCGGGGGCGATGCGGTCGACGCCTGCGATGGAGAAGTCGGCCGGCGGTGCGCCCTCGAGACGGGGTGAGAGCAAAGCTCCAAAAGAAAAGATGAAGTGCCTGACGCAACAGAGAACTTTAGAAAAAAAAAGAAGCGTGAGCGATGCCACACACACACAAGGTTCAGCATCACACCGTCTTTCTTTTTGGTTTTCTCGTCATTGCCTTGCACCTCTGCTCGCACGCTAGCAATGTGAGCGGCACCCGGCACACAGGCGCGCACAACGCTTGACCCACGACGCTCGCAACACGTCACCCCGAACCGAGACGCACACACACACACACACACACAGAGATCCCGACACGCACTCACGCTCAGCAGCACGAGACACGCGCACCGTCAAGTGGGAAGAGACGGGGAGAGAGAAGGCATGAAAAAGCGGAAGCCGGCGTCTGCTCCTCTCGACCCGACTCTTGCCGTCTCCTCCGCGCCCTCTCCCCCGCGCTTCTTCCCCTCCCGACCGCGCGGCTTACATGCGGGTGGCGTGGTCGAGGTAGGGCGCCGCCTTGGACCACATGATCGACGTGATGAAGTACTTCTCCTCCATGCGGTAGAGGTCCTCGCGGGGGATGCCGAAGTCCTCCCAGTCGAGCAGGTCGGGGTCGCGCTCTGGCATCGCGCAGTTGTCGATGAACTGACGGTCCACCCAGTCCTTGTTCCACATCGGCGCCTTCGTGCCGAGCAGCACACCCTGGTGAATTGGGTAGCGCTCGTTGATGTGGCACGCAATGTCGAAGGCGATGCGCGGCAGGTGCACGACGAGGTGGCGCTGGTTGTTGCACTCGGAGCACCACCGCAGCAGGTCGTTCGTGGTGAAGCGCACCGGGCCCCCAAGCTCGGCAATGCGGCCCTCCGTGTGGTCCAGCAGCAGCGAGCGCGCCGCCGCCTCGGCGAGGTCGCCGGCGAAGACGGGCTGGTGGATGCGCTGGCCGTGGTTCGGCACGGGCACCACCTTAAAGTACCGCTGCGCCTTGAGGTACTTGGAGTAGAAGAAGTCGTTCTCGGCGAAGATGTCCGTGCCGCGAATGATCGTCGCCGTCGGGAACTCCTCCAGCACGGCAATCTCCGCCTCACGCTTCTGCCGCAGCAGCTTCGACGGACTATTCAGATCGGCGCCGACCATGGACATGTGCGTGAACTTGAGAATGCCCATCTCGCGGCTCCACCGCGCCAGCATGCGGGGCCACTCCACGTTGATCGCCTCCATCGAGAACCACGACTGGCTGTTCTCGTAGCACGCCGGCTCCTGCCACGCGCCGACGACATTGATGACGTTGTCCACCTTCTCCAGAATCGACTTGACGACGAACTCCTTATCGATCTCGTAGTCCGTGTCGAAGTTCTGGCCGACCGTACCCTCGCCGCTGGAGCGCATCTGACGCACACTGCTGGGCATACCCGAGCGGAAGCGAAAGGGCAGGATGCTGGTGTAGCCGTGGAAGCAGTTCACGGCGTGCACGTGGTGGCCGAGGATACCGGTGGCACCGAACGTGGCCACGTTGACGCCGAGCGTGTTCGCCTCGGCGCCGCCGTGCCGCCAGGTCGAGGAGAGCTCCCCGTTCATGTTGCGCACAAACATGCGACGCGACATGGCTGCGGGCGGAGGTGGTGGGGGTGGGGGGAGCGGGGGACGAGCCCGAAGAAACGCTGGAAGAGAGGGAGGGTGGTAGTAGCGGGAAAAAACAAGAACAAGCAAACTGGTGCGTCTCGAGTGCCGTGCGTCGCGGGACTGCTACAACTACGGGTCGCAAACACTCACACACACGCGTGTAAAGTGAAGAAGGGAGGAGGCACACAGACAAGCTAGGGTGTGCAGGCACAATGTGGCTGTTCTAGACTACAAGGCAAGAGAACTCGCACGTGAAAAGGGGGTGGGTGAGAAGCAGCAGCCCGTATCGCACAATGGGGTAGAGCTGGTGTGGGCCTCCGTCGCTATAGAGGGGGAGGTCGGCTAGAACGCTATTCTAGGTTTGACAGAGCAAGCACGAAAAAAGATTGCGTGCGGTCGTCGGGAACAGCACCCAGTGGCTGCTGTGGCGGCTGCGCGCAACTACAGATGGCTACGTTGGGTGTCTGTCGGAGTGTCGGCGTGTGTGTCTCTTGGCTAAAAGATGGAGGATGCAGCCGTCGTGTGCCGTGGTGCCTCTTTGAAAGGAGACTCGACCGGCGGGTGGAGGGCGAGAGCACCGTAGTCGCTGCTGATGGCGACAGTCGCGTGGGGATGTGCAGGTGCCAAGACGGGGGCGGTGTGTGCCGGCGTGGTCGAGAGAAGTTCATCGTCGAACGCGAAAAGGAAAGTAGAACTCACCGAGCAGTCATTGCGGAGGCAATGGGGATAAAACTGCGGCGGCAGAGACAGGATGGCATGGCAGACAACGGTGCAGTAGCCAGCCCTCCTTCGCCAGCGCCTCGTGGACTGTCCGTGGGGAAGTGCATGGCTGCTGCCCCTCACCCCCTCCGCTCCCCTCCCCTTCTACACCTCCGCATCGCCTCGGCGAGCGGCACACGCAGCTGCACGCCACACACGTCGTCGGAGAGGCGAAGAAAAGGGGTTCGGGAGGGGAGGGAGGGGAGGGAGGGGTCACGGTGAACTTGCGGCCAGCACCACAAACATCCCCCCTTTTCCCAGTCCGCTCGTGTACGCCATGCAGACGGCGAGCATTCGCATCACCAAGCACGCCGCGAAGCGCCCGCACGTCTCTCGTTTTTTCTGTTGTTTTTTTTTTGTGTTTCGTGTTGGTGGTAAATGAGAAGAGAAAAACCCAAAGGCAAAAAAAAGGAGAGATGAAAACACGGCAAGAGGGCGCGGCGACGAAGAGGCGCACTCGAGCGAAGATGACGGCGACAGGCGGTGAGAGAGTGGGGAGGGAGGGGGGGGAGCCGCGCAGAGGCGGCAGAGCGAGGGCAAACGCGTGGCGAGCGAGGGAGGGAGGGATGGAGGGAGGGGAAGCAAAGGGGAAAGGGAGGGAGGCAGCTCAACCAAAGAACTTCGTCACCCCGCATGCCTTCCCCCTGTGGCCGCTTCGCATCACCCACTCACCCCCCCCCGCGAACTTCAACCTCCGCAGAAGCCCCTCACGCTAGCCGCCCTACTCCTTCCCCGCCCCCCACCCCACCCGTGCTCATGCACGGTCTGTTGCTTACTTCTTCTGGAAAGCAGCCACCTCGGCGCGCTGGGCGTGCACCTTGCGGGTGTGCTTCTTCGAGTGGTCGCGCTGG
>JASAOO010003236.1:0-31108 GCA_030849075.1 Zelonia costaricensis | reverse complement strand
GATGCGTTGGCCCGGTTCGCCGCGTCCACCCCCACCCCACCCCACCCCACCCCCTTCCTCTGTTCGATTCTGTCTTCTGTGTCTTCTCCTCCTCCGCGTCGATGTGCTTGTGTCTTAAGAATGTGGCGGCGCAGCTGAAGCCGTGCCAAGGGACGGGGGTGGCGGAGGTGGAGAGGACGAGGGTTCGGCGCGTGCGATACACACGCACGCACGCGCTTGCAGCCCCCTCCTCCCCTAATCAGCTTTCCCCAATCCCCGTTCACGGTCACAGCAGAACAATCCACCTCTTCCCCGCTCACACGTCACACTTCTGCCCACCCCCCCCCCCCCCCNATCAGCTTTCCCCAATCCCCGTTCACGGTCACAGCAGAACAATCCACCTCTTCCCCGCTCACACGTCACACTTCTGCCCACCCCCCCCTCCCTCCCACGCATCCCCTATCGCTGCGGGGTGCCCTCGCTGTCCCACCCTACTGGACTCTCTTGTTCCTTCATCGTGGCCAATCTCGCCCTCCACCGCGTCCGCGTCCCACCACACCCCCGTTCATCCAGAGAATGTACAAGCAAACACAATTGAAACAGAAGCGCAACACGGGAGGGGGGGGAGCCGGGCGCGCACACCTCCGTGTGGTGCACCTCGATACATCCACCCACCCATCCCCTCCCTTCGCCACGCCTTTCCCTTTCTATCAAGTAGCATCATATTAACAAGATCTACGCCAAACGCGCAAGGGAGGCTGAAGCGGTAGCGGGGCACCGTGACAGCCGCAGTGCACCCGCGATGCAAGGGCTCCGGGCCGGTCATACAAGGGTCTGTACACGACGATGGAAGCGACTCTCGATGCTTCTGTCTGTCTGTCTGTGTGTGTGGGGGGGACTCTCGACAGGGACGCCATCGAACGTGGAAAGAAGAAAACGGAGCGGGCGCACACCACCCCGGGTTGGTGTTGTCTCTTATTCTTGGCGCTGACCACGCACCGCATCCCGGCTCCCCGCTCGCCCTCTCCCGCTGCGGCTGCTGGTGCGTTGCCAGCGTCACGACGCGATGTCCGGCGAATGCCCAAGAAGGCGCTCCTTCTCAGCCCCCTTCCCGTCCCTCCACTTTTTACGTGGATCTCCTTCCCTCCCCCCCTGCACATACTCACATGCGCCCCCCCCCCCCACACTCGGCGAAGCGGAATACCGCAAGCCTCACACAGAACGCACCTATCACACACAAGAGGGTGTGTGTCTGTGTGTGCATACCTAGACAGAAGGCCCTCGTGCGCCGCGGAGCTTCCTAGCTGAGTGGACGCGCAGTGCCGGCACTACTGGCCACGTCCGCGCGCCATTTGCTTTCCCTTACTTCTCCATCGCCTCCACCTCACCCCCCACACACACACGAGGCGCCTGCACGCACTCCCATACACGCACCTCCACGATAGATAGAGGCGCCTCCCCCCCCGCACCCACCCCACCGCCGACACACACCGAATACCACGCATCGCCGAGGCGCTGACCGAGAAAGAAGCGCGACGTACGGCACACCGTGGTTGTCTCGCGCGTCGCCAGCGTCCCGCTTGCGTTCCACGGCAGTCTGAGCCGCGGCACTCCCTTTTCCCGTCACCCACCTCCCAANACGCAACCAGCCCCGTCGCTCGCACTGCCATCTTGGCAGCACGAAACATGAGCGCCGAGGCACAGGCGCTGGTGCGCCAGCTGACCGAGAACCCAGAGGTGCTGGAGAGCATGCAGCACATGATTGCACTGCTGCGCGCCAACCCAACACAGAGCAGCAGCAGCCACAGCGGCGGTAGCAGTGCCAGCCGCCCGACACACGCACAGGCGCGGCCGGGGCAGCGAGGGCGGCCGCCACGCACGGGCTACGCGTCTGGTCCACGCGCCGATGGCGTCGATGAGCTGAGCCGTGCAGCCGAGCTGCCGGCCCACCGTCGGCCACACAGCAGCGACGGCACGGGGCACAGCAGGGCCACATCGACCTCGGCCACCTCGCTGACGCAGGAGGTGTCTTCATTCTACATCAACACCAGCAGCGCACTGGACGCCCCAACGTCCCCCACACAAACCTTTGCGCCGGCGCCGCCCCGCAGCGGGACCGGAGGCGGCCTTCCCCTTCCCCCCTCGTCTACTGCCGGTCCTGGTGCTGCTGCCGCCGCACGTCGCGAGCCGCGCGCCGCGAGCCACGAGGCGCTGACGGCCGCCACGCAGAGGCTGACCGAGGCGCAGCGCCGCATCACGGAGCTGGAGAGGGAGCTGCAGCGCACGTCGCAGCGGGTCGACCAGCTGTCTGACGTGGTGCAGCGGCAGAAGGCGGAGCTCGGGGCTGCACAGGATCGTCACGTGCTTGAGATGGAGGAGGCGCGGCACGCCTACGATGCCGTGCTGCAACGCAAGGACGAGGTCCAGGAGGAGGCGCTGCGGCAGGTGCTCAAGTCCCGCCAACTAATGGTGTCCGCCGCGAAGTACGAGGCCGCCGTGGCCGCGAACAAGGCGCTGCGGGTGCAGGCGAAGGAGAACCAGACCGCCGACGCGACGGGTGTGGTCGTGCGCAAGACGCAGAGCGGCGGCATCGTCAGCAGTGGGGGGCTTACGACTGGCCACGCGTCCGTGAACACGCGACCGCAGCCCGGTGGCGGCGGCGTGAGCGGGCTCAAGCGAGAGCGCGCCTACCACGACGACGACGATGACGAGCTGGTCACCGCGGACGCATACGCCGCTGTGACGCCCGCGGAGCGACGAGAGGCACCCTCTCCTCGCCAGGCCGGCCGGCGCGCCGTGGCCAAGGCCGAGGCGTCCCCGGCGTACATCACCACCCCGACGGCGGCGGGCAAGATGTCCACGGCACTTGTCGACGCTCGTACGCAGTCCCGTAGCGCACGCAAGCGCCGCACGCCGCGGACGCCGAGCCTGACGAACGCGGACCGCTCCGCGCGCACCCCGGGCGCGGTCGCTGGCGGCATGTCGCAGCACCGGCTGCCGGGCACGACATCGCTGAAGCTGGACAGCCCCACCCCGGTGGTGAGCACGGCCTGGACGGCGGGCCGCTCCCTGACCAAGTCCCTCACGCCCCCGCCGGCCTCCGCGCTGGCGTACACCGTGGCGGACGCCGTCGCCCGGCAGCAGCCGCACCAGCAGCGCGTGGATCACCGGGCCGCCGCCGCCCTGCCGGCCCACCCCACCCGGCCGCCACTGACGCAACGCGCGGCCGGTCGGCTGCCCGCGGCCGCCCCTCCCCCAGCGCTCGCTGCGGAGCCGCGGGCTGCCGTGCCGAACACGCGCAGCGGCACGTCGTCCATCGCCTCCGGCGGACCGACGCGCTCGCCGTCGCCGGTCAACCCCAAGCGCGGGGCCGCCCTGCCGCGCCGCTTCATCTTCACCGGGCTGAAGGACGACGAGCCGCTGCGGCTGGCCGATGCGATCGCCGCGATTGGTGGCGATGCCGCCGCGCTGGCGAGTGACTTGGACGAGCCGCCGCCGACCAGCACCACGCACATTGTACTGCGGGGCACGCCGCGCAGTGTCAAGGCACTCTGCGGGGTCGTGTCGGGCAAGTGGCTGGTGTCGCCCGAGTACGTGTACAACAGCGAGCAGAGCGGGTTCTGGCTGGACGAGCTTGAGGAGGGTGGGCTGCGCATCTTCCCGCCGCCGCTGCGGTGCCAGCGGTTCCTGCTGACCGTCGAGCACCCCAGCATTCGCGCGAAGCTGGCGCAGGTGATCGAGTACGGTGGTGGCGAGGTGCTGCCCAGTGGCGCCAGTACGCGGAACGCCGGCGTCGTCGGCGGTGGTGGAGGCGTTGCCCAGGACGTCATCGTCATCACCTCTGGCGATGATCTGCTCCGCTACGCCACGCAGGACCGCGTCTGAGCAAGGGGTGGTGACTGGAGGCGCGGGGGAGACGCCCGGGGGGGGGAAGGGTTAACGTGTGTGGGACTGCGTCGTGGTGTCACGTGTTCCTTGTGTTTTCGCGTTGAGGTGCCGTTAGAAGGCGCTTGTGACGCCGTGCCGCACACGTGGCACTTACACGTGTGCAGTTGCGTGGGCAATAGAACCGGGGGGAGGGGAGCTTTGCGGAGAGGGTCTGGGTAGGGGAGGGAGGGATGGGGAGCTTGCACCTGTGCAAGGGCGATGCGGTCAGCGTTGCTGGCTGGTTCCTGTCCCGTGTGCCTGCGCTGTCGACTTGCGTTGTGGCTGTGTCTGTGTTGTCGGGGGGGGGAATGCGTTGTGACTGCGGCAGGGAGGATGCTCCTCGCCGCTGCAGCGACCGCGCACAACGGGAGGGGACACTTTCATGTGTGTCGTGGTCCTCTCTCGTGCTTTCTCAACCCGCTCGATCCACACAGAGGTACACACACACCGACGTGGTGTGCCCCTCCCACCCCCCATCCAATTACCGCTCGACAAGAACACAGCCCGCCCCTCTACAGAAGACCTCGTCCAGCTTCACCCCCCTCCTCCCCTTTCCTAGTGCTTCACTTTCGCTAATGTTTTTCCTTTCTTTCTCCAGCGTCAAGTCGCGTATTCGTTGACGTGTTCTCGTGGCGTGCATGACAAGACCCGAACTGGTGTCCGTGTGTTTGTGTGTGTGTGTGTGTGTGTGTGTATGCGTGTGCGTGTGTGTGACGTGATCGAGCCTCGCGGCGACATACAGGTAGACTCCACTCCTCCTTTTTGCTCCCCTACGCGTGTTTTACGCGGCGAAAAGAAAAGGAAAGCGACACACGGAGAAGAGAACGCACTCCATCACGTCGGCACATGACCGCCGACGTCGACGGGCGGGAAGGGGGTGGGGGGCTGGCGGGCACTGGCCCCGCAGTGCCTCTACCTCACCCCCTCGTTCGACCTCCTGCGCGCACTCAAACTCGTGCGTCTGTACACGTGTGTGTCATGCCCTCACCCGGCACGACGCGTGCCAACGGTTCTTCCCAGGTCGCGAGGCTGCGTTACGCGTGACCCGCGGCGACTGCTGCCGTCCTCGCCCCACCCCCCCCCCCCCTTCCCTCTGCGCACCCTGAGCCTACCACAAGGTTGAACAAAAAAGCGCGCATTCGGTATACCCTTGCACCATCACCCTCCATCTGCCCCTCTCCTCCCGCGTGCTCTCCTCAAGTCACCGTCATCATCACAGTGTCCCACCTCCGGCTGTGACGCAACAGCCTTGTCCGCACCCCCTTCCCCGCCGCCTCTGCACCGTGTGCCACTGCACCCACGCCTCTTCGCGACTCGCGCCGCGCCATCCCTAAAGTCCGCCAGTCCCACCGGCGAAAGGAAAAGAAAAAAAACTGAAACCCGCACGCACAAACACACACACACACACAAAACACGCGTACACACAACACACCTATCCACGCACGGGCATTCACCCCCCCCCCCTTCCCCCCCTCCTGTGCCTGCGATAGTAGACCTTCCACCCAACCCCGCTCACCTCATCGCGTCCTAGCTTATCGATCCTTGTCTCTCCCTCCCCCTTCCTTTCTCGTACCTCCCTTCATTGAACCCACGACGCGTCACCGCCGCCGCCCCTCGTGCGTGGGTGCGGTGCCTGCGTCAGCGCTCCTCATCGTGCGTGTGTTTTGTGTGTCTGTTTGAGGCGCCTCTGCGTGGTGACCTCCACCGCGTGGTGAACCGTGGGGACCCCCCTCCCATCTCCATCACCATCCTCAGCATCATCGATAGTCCCGTGTTTCCTCTTTTCATCTGCCCCCTTCCCCTTCGCCGCGTCGTGCGCCCCCTCGCCCTCGCAGTGGATCCAGGTTTGCACACTTCACGCCCGCCCATCGCGCCCACCTCCACCCCCACTCCCCCTTCTCTCGCTTGCGCGTCAACGCACCTCCCCCCCCCCCCCCCGTCATTCTCCTCAGCCCCAACCCCCTTCCCGCCGTCACGCGCAGGCGTTGAAAGAGGAAAGACGAAGCATGAGCCAGACCTACAACACGTACTACACCCAAGCCGCGCCGCAGGGTGCAGCCGCTGCGACGGCGGGCGCGGCCTACGGCAGTGGGGCGGAGTACTACGGCGGCGGCAGCGCGCCGGCGGCGATGAACGGCGGCTACGGCGGCTACAGCGCCCAGGCCCAGCAGCCGGCCAGCAGCGGGGCGTGGGGCACCTCCTACCAGACCGCGAGCGCGTACGGCGGCAGCAGCGGGGCGGCACCAGCGCCGGGCTACTACGGCGCCCAGAGCGGCGCCCAGAGCAATGGCGGCGGCTACCAGGCCGGCGGTCATGATGCCTATGCAGCAGCACCGGGCATCAACGGCGCGGCACCCGCGATGAGTGCGTACAACGCGCCTGCCGCCGCGGCGCCGCCAATGCCACAGCCACAGCAGCAGTCGTCACAGGGCTACTACGCGCCCCAACCCCTGCACCCGCAGCCGCAGCCGCAGCACCAGCAGCCGCCACAGCTGGACGGCTACTACGGTGGCGGCGGCGGCAACAGCAACAACATGGCGGCCGCCGCTCCGTATCAGGCGAGCACGGTGGCCACTGCCCCTGCGGCGACGAACGCGACGGACGAGAACGGGCTGCGCTGGACCTGGTCGTGCTACCCTACCACGACGAAGGGAAAGACGAAGGAGAACCCGTCGGCGGCGACGCTGACGATGCCGCCGGAGATGGTGCTGCCCATGAGCTGCATGTACACCCCACTCTACCCCATCGAGCCGAGCCACATGGTGCTCGGCGCCATGGTCGATGAGCTGCGCTGCTCCAACTGCGGCGCCTTCTGCAGCGTGCACAGCCAGCGGGAAGTGGGCAAGTACTGGGTCTGCCTCTCCTGCAAGCGCCGCAACACGTTTCAGGCGAATACCGGCGTCACGGAGCAGCACCCGGCCCTCATGTACGAGACGGTCGAGTACGTGCTCGCCCCGCCGCGCGCCACCAGCGCCGCCCCGCCGCCGCCTGCTGCCGTGCCGGCGTTTATCTTCGTAGTGGACACGTGCATCCCGGCGGGCGAGATGGCCTCGCTGCGGGCCAGCCTGCTGGAGTCGCTGCCGTGCCTGCCGCGCAACGCCCTGGTCGGGCTCATCTCCTTCGGCGCCACGGTCGCCGTGTGGGAGCTCGGCAGCAAGCCGGGCGTGGCGGTGCGCAAGTGCTACCTGCTGCGCGGCAACGCAGCCAACACCGCGGAGGCGCTGCAGGGCATGCTGCAGGTATCGGAGAGCCACCCCGTCCGTGGCCGGCTGCTCGCCCCGCTGTGCGAGGTTGAGGACGCGCTGACGGCGCTCATCAGCGAAATGGAGGAGGACGGCGCGGCGGTGTCGTCGTCAAGGCGGCCGCTGCGGGCGACGTCGACGGCTGTGGAGGCTGCGACGTACCTCATGGAGGCCCTAGCGGCCCCGCCGCTGCCCGCCGCGTACATGGCGGGGCTCGACCGCAACGCCAAGGCGGCCGTGGCTGCGGCTGCTGCGGCGGCGAACGTGAAGATGGGCAAGATCCTGCTCTTCACCGGTGGCCCCTGCACGCGGGGCCCCGGCGCGGTGATCAGCACGGACAAGGCCGACATGATGCGCTTCCACCGCGACATCATCGAGGGCGACACGCCGTACTACGAGGCGGCCTTCAGCTTCTACAACGCACTGGAGCCGCGGCTGACGGCGGCGAACACGTGCCTCGACGTGTTTGCGCAGTCGCTGGACCAGGTCGGCGTGATGGAGATGCGGCGCTGCATCGACAACACCGGCGGCACCCTCATCGTCGAGGACGAGACGACCGACATCATGTTCCTCGAGTCGCTGAGGCGATACTGGCAGCGGTGCGACCTGCGCCCCGGCACCGAGGGCGGCGACGCGGGCGCCCAAGAGGACTACAGCGCCAACTGCGGCTTCGCCGTGCACCTCGAGGTGAACACGTCAGTGGGCACACTGCTTCGCGGTGCGCTGGGACCGTGCAACGTGGACGTGGAGGCAAACAAGCGGGGGCCGGCGCGGCTGACGTCGCCGCTGGAGGTGGGGGTGGGCGGCACGACGCGCTGGTGCGTCAGCGCGCTGGACAAGGGCATGACGCTCTCGTTCGTCTTCGACACGGCGACGGCGGACGGCAAGCAGGGCGGCATCGAGAGCGCGCATGAGCGGCGCTTCATCCAGTTCGCGACGCGCTACACGACCCCGCGCGGGGAGCAGCGGCTGCGTGTGACGTCGACGGTGCAGCCGATCGCACCGCCGACGGCGCCGCCGAGCTTCTACACGAGCGCCGGCGCCTTCGACCAGACGTGCGCGGCGACGGTGGTGGCCCGCATGGCGGTGAGCATCCTGGAGAGGCACCCCGGCAAGTGGGACGACGCGAAGCGGTGGCTCGACACGCTGCTCGTCCGCTTTGTGCGGCGGTACGCCAGCTTCACGCCGGGCCAGGCCAACACGCTGCAGCTCGACCCGTGCCTGTCCCTGTTCCCGTCCTTCATTTACAACCTGCGCCGGTCCGAGTACTTCATGGTGCTCAACATCTCGCCCGATGAGACGACTTTCAAGCGGCACTGGCTGCTGCGCGAGTCGGTGGACAACTGCATGCTCATGATCCAGCCCACGCTGGACTCGTACGACATTGAGCGGCCCTACGCGTCGCCGGTGCAGCTGGACAGCAACAGCCTGCGCCACGACAACATCGTTCTCATGGACGCGTACTTCAACGTGCACGTCATGTGGGGCAGCACCATTTATCAGTGGATCGAGGCCGCCTACCACGAGAACCCCGAATACGCCAACTTCGCGGAGCTGCTGGAGGCGGCGGAGCAAGACGCGCAGGGCATCTTGTCGTACCGCTACCCGTACCCACGGTTCTCCCGCACGGACGCCGACGGCTCGGAGGCGCGCCACGTCAAGACGCGCGTGAACCCCGCCACCAACTACCAGAGCTCTGGCGCCCAGTACGGCACTGGGCCCAACGGGGCCCCGGACCAGCCCGACGTCATCTACACTGACGACGCATCGATCCTGACCTTCATGGCGTCGCTCAAGAAGGCCGTGGTCGCCGCCGACGACAAGAGCAAGGCATGAGGCGCCGCTGTTGATGTCGCCTCCCTCCCCGACAGGGCCTGTGCGTGTGCGCGGGTCCGTGTGTGTGTTTGTGGTTGTGTGGGCGCGGGTATGAGCTTAGCGTGTGTGTGTGTGTGTGGCGCGACCTGCGTGCCCTTGTGGGCGTGTGTGTGAGTGTGTGTGTGCCTGTGTGTGTTGGAGTGCACATGCGAAGGGAGTGGAACGTCGATGTGAGGAGGGGGCACGCTGCTGCTATGGCGTGCCCTGTGTGGCGTGGGTCGGCATCTCCGCCGCCCTCGCTCGGGGTTCTGTAGTTCTAACCAACACCCAACCACGGAGAAACCGACAACGGCGCAACGCCGCAGCAGCTGGAGAAGAGCGGAGGCCCACGGAGAAGTCGACGCGGCTGTTTAACTGTGTCTGTGTGTGTGAGTGGGGGGGGGCACGTGCTGCGGGTGCTGCCGTGGGGTTGCGGCTCCAGTGGGTGATGCGGGACGCGCTGACACTCACACAGCCCGCCGTGACACCTCCCCGCGAGGGTGCCGGTGCTCCAAGGAGGGTGGAGGAAGGAGGGAGGCTGGGCCGTCGGCTGGCTGCGCAGGCCGCACCTTCGAACCACCGCCAGAGCAGTGCAGTGCACTCGTGTTTGCGCTGTGAGCAGCTTACCCCGGGGGTGAGGGGGGGGTGCAGCTCCTGCTGGACGGCTGGCAGGTCGACACGCCCTTGACTCGGACGCCTCCCATGACTCTAACTTTCAAACTCATCAAGCCTCCTCGTCCGCGCCAATCGCCTGCGCTTCATCTCCAATGCTGCCGTATGTGCATGTGCACCGCACACACACACACACACACACACACATGTACCACGCATCTGAGCGGCCGCACAAGGAGCCTTACATGACACGGCGACAGCGTACGAACACAAACACGCAACAACGGCCCCTCACACACATACACACCCACAGGGGTATGTAGGCTTCGCCTTGGCCACAATCGAAACCAAAACTCCCCCCCCCCTCACCCACACGATCGCACTGCTCTGCTCTTCTATTCCCTCACCGTATTCCCGCTTCCTGTCCCCAAAACTCGCCACCGCCTCCACCCGAGCCAGCCAACCTCCCTCCCCCCCTTGGGTGCGCACCCCATACACCCTCGGCGCACGTGTGTGGGGGACCGCGGCGGTGGACGTCTCCACCCGATGTCCTCACCCGACGACCCGTGAGCGTTCCTCCCTTTAGCCCCCCCCCCCCCCCGACCGACCGGCCGGCAGCCTTCGCTGGCTGACCTCCTTTTGCTTGTTTGGTTTTTGTGAGTTTTTTTGTGTTTCCCTTGACTTCCCCTGTGATCGACTTATACACCTCCCCCCCCCTCGACCTCCTCCCACTTTCTCGTTCCTCCGTCCTGCTTCACGGGTACTCCTCGAGAATACACACACACCACAGACTCACGCCACTGCGCGGTGTGCTGGCGCAGATGGCCATTGGCACCACCCTCTCGTACGTCATCACGTGCGTCTACTACGCCGGCCGCACTCTGCTCCTCTTCACGGTGCAGCTGCTCTTGTTCCTGCCGGCGTACTTCCTGGTGGAGCGGCATGACACGCGGAGCTCGTGGCTGGGGCGGCGTGGCGAGGCCCAGGTGCAGCAGGTGCTGCCCACCGCCTACCACTACGACAAGGCGGCCGAAGAGCGCGAGGCGTCGCCCGAGAGTGAGCATCTCGACATCGTGAAGCTCTGCGCGCTGCAGTCGATGCAGTCACTGCTGCAGCAGCCCACCGCCGCGTCGTCGCCGCAGCTCGACGGCACGGCCCGGGACGCCGAGGAGCGCCGGTGCGTGTCAGCGCGCCGCGCCGTGCTGGGCGTCCGCTCCCTCCACACCACGCACTCCATGCACGCCGCGGGCGGCAGCCTTGGCGCTGGCAGTGGCGCGTCGCTCTCGGGCTCGTCGCGGCTGTGGCCGCACATGCCCGGCTCCCTGACGTGGTCCTCGTCCCCCGGGCACGGCCCCGGCAGCCCGGGCCGTGGCATGCGCTCGCCGCTCGACGGCAGTAGCAGCGGCGGTGGCGGGATCGGTCATGGGGGCAACAGCGGCCCTGCCGCGGCGGCGCCGCGCCGCGCCGGGATGCTCGGCTCGAGCTCGCCGGCCCTGCCGATGCGCCCCTCCCCACCCGCGGCGGCGTGGGAGGGGGAGGAGGACTCGGAGGGGTCGTGGTCGAACTACACGATGGCCACCACGCCGTCCGCCTCCACCGTGCAGCGCCCCCTCTCCCTCTCCCCCGCCGAGATCGCCATGCCACGCAACGGCACGGCCGCCACCGGGAACGATGGCGGTGGCGGGCTCCGCGCCGCAGGTGGCGCGGCCGCGAGCGCCTACGCCGGCCTGCGCGACGTCTTCTCCCTCAACGCCGTCAGTGTCAACGGGGAAGGGGGCGCTGGGCCGGAGGTGGCGGGGATGGGCAGCTTAGCCTGCACGCCGCTACTGCGACCTGCCGCCACCGCCCGCCCTCCCGCGCGCCTCCACGCTGCGTCCGACAGCCTCAGCGGCCGGCTGAGCGGTGCTGGTGGCATTGGTGCGTGTGGTGGCGCGCCGTTGCAGCCCTGCGTGACGGACGTCTTCTTCGAAGGCGTCCCGGTGTGTGCGGCGGTGGCGGTGCCGCAGGGCGACGTGGCGGCAGCCACACGCGCAGTGGTGGGGACGGCGCGGCGGTGGGGACGTGGGCGGCTCGTGCCGGCTGCGTGGCGCGCTGCCCTGGCGAGAGCCTACGCGGCAGGCGTGGCTGCAGAGGGGGAGATGCGGCGTGCCGTGCCGGCGTGGTGTGCCGTGCAGTTCCAGCCTCTGGCCGCGCAGAAGCCGTCTGGCTCCGTCGACGTGGCGGTGGCGCCCGGCCCGCCATTTCGCGGGCAGCTTGGCTTCTTGCCGCCGTGGTACGCCGTGCACGCCCGTGCGCAGCTGCTGCTCGCCCTCGTCGACCCACTGCTTCGCATTGCCGCGGAGCTGCTGTGCTGCCGCGGCTGGGGCTCGGCGAGGCTGGACCCTGACAACTCCGTCGTGCAGGAGAGGGGGGAGCGCCTGCCGTCGCCGGGGTTGGTGGTCCAGCGGCGGGCGTACGAGGCCGGGCATGGAGGCGGCGCGAGCACCGCGATGTCCTTCGTGGTGGCCGCGCTAGTGCAGCCGATGCGCCTCTGCCTGCGCGTACTGCAGAGCGTCGTGTACGCCCTGGTGCTCGGCTCCACCGACACGGCGGCGCTGCCGCGGACGTCATCCCCACCACAAGCGGTGTCCGCGCAGCGCGGCGGCGGTTCGTTGTTGTACCCCCTGCGCCGCCTCGAGGCCGCCGTGCACGCTCGCATCGACGGCTACGTGGCCGACACGCAGCACACCTTCGAGCGCCTGCTCACCGACACCCCCGCCGGGGCCGGCGAGGCGAACGCATACACCAGCGCCACCGCCACGAACTCCTTCACGGTGCCGTCGGTGTCCGTGACCGCACACGGGCTGGCGAGCGGCTCGCCGAACACCACCACGGCGACGGCGGCGGCGGCGGCATCGCTGCCCACGGCAACGCACGTTCCGTTCTCGGCATCCGCCAACACGAGTGCGGCATGCGAGAAGACTGTCGGGGTGTACTGGCTGCACGGCCGGCGGCCAACCGTGCCATCGCCGAGCACCGCGCCAGTGGTGGTGCTGCTCCTCTGCCCGTCCCTGCTGCAGGGCAGCGGCCTCTACCCCCATGCCGTGGCGCGTCTGAGCCATGTCTGCCAGCTGATGACCCTCGCAGGGCAGTGGCAGTCCAGCCTTGCCACGCCCACGCGGAACGGCAAGGGCGACGAAGAGGAGGAGGAGGGGACGAGGACGCCCACCAACACCGCCGAGGCCCCGTACTCTCCCGTGAGCCCCACCACTCGCAGAGCGAGCAGGAGCAGCAGTCGGGAGAGCAGCGAGGGCGCCGCGGGGCCGCAATGTGCTGGTCCGAACACGGGCCCCGCAGCCCCCGAGTGGTATGCGGCGGTCCCCGTCGTGGAGCTGCGCGCGCCGGCCGCAGAGGCGGGGCAGCCAGACGACATCTCGATGCCGCCGCTGACCCTGCGCGACCTCCGGCGTATTGTGGAGCGGCTGCGCACCCAGCTCGAGTCGATCACGGGCACCACCACCAACAGCGGTGCGGCGACCGCAGAAGGGGGTGTCCGTGAGGGCCGGCGTGGCAATCCACTCAGCACCGCCTCTAGCGGTGAGCCCTCCGCGCCATCCGCGTCGCTGCCTCCGGTGCCGAGCACCCCCGCCTCACGCAGGCCCGTGTACCTCGTCGCGGTGGGCTGGTCCGAGGCGGCGAGCCCGCTGCTGGAGCTGGCCATCACGCAGCAGCACCACGCGCACGCACCAGCCCCAGCCGCCCCGGCGGAGGCGGCGGTGGCGGCGCCACGGCTGGATGGGGTGGTTTGTCTGTCACACACCCTCTCCTCCGCCTTCCAGCTCCTGCCGCAGCAGCCCACCGAGGCGATGATGTTGAAGGAGCAGCATCAGCACCGCCACCCCCTCGCCCCCCGCATGGCTCCATCGCCACTTGGCACGACCCGCCGCACCTCCTTCGCGACAACCATCATGACGACCGGCACCGGCAGCATCGTCAGCAGCAGCGCGGCCAGCCCGCTCGCCTCTTCACGGGCGACGCGGACGCCGCCGACGTCGTCGCCGTCAGCGTCGCCGCCGCCGCCGGGATCGGCGAAGATGTACGCGGCCCCCCACATGCCCCGCATCCTTTCCCGCCTCACCACAGGGCCGGCGCGCTTGCTGCTGCTCATGACGAGGATGGAGATGATCGCGGATGCGCTGCTGCTTCACCGCCACCATCACGCACCGCAGCAGGCGGCATCGCCGAAGAGCGGGCGCGTCTGTGACTGGTCTCGCCGCGCCCACCGCGCGGAGGGGGCCTTCGCCTCCGCCCAGACGACGAGATCGGCGGCGGCGGTGCCGCCACCGTGCAACTCCCTCTACCACCTTCTCCAGGTCTTTCGCGAGGCGCGCGAGGAGGTGAACCGTGCGCAGCGCGGGCTAGACCGGGCTACGATCTTGTGGACGCATCAGCGGCACCAGCGCGGGGTGCGTCGTCCGTCGCCGCAACAGCAGCAGGCGCGATCGTCGTCGCCGCTGATGCGTCGGCAGGCACCGGCGCACTACGCGGCGCGCCAGGGCTGGCGTGGCAACGCTGCAGACGGCGTCATGTCCGCCAGCGCCGCGGACAGCTTCTCTGCCCCACCCTCGCGCCGCACGGACGAGGAGAGCGAGTGGAGCGTCGAGGCGGAGCCCGTATCGGCGGCGGGGGCCGCGGCCAAGGCGCACCCGACGGCGGCGTCGTCCTTCGCCGCGCCGCATCCACCGCTGCCGCAGCACGGGCTGCGGGTGGAGACGCCGGCCAAGTTTGCACGCACCGTGAACACGGCAGAGGTGTCGGTGGCGTCGGCGCGGAGCGGGGATGCGGCGCCTGCCGCAGCCGCCACGCATTCGAGCCTCGACGTGCCACACCACGCAGTGACGTGGGCGTCGTCCTCGCCGCTCCTCGTCCGGCAGGACCGCCCCCACGAGAGGTCTCCGGTGCTGTGGGGCTTGCCGCGGCTGGAGACGGCGACGGACTGGGAAGAGCTGGCGCAGTCGCCCATGATGACGGAGGCGCAGCAGCAGCAACGGCTCGACACGGCCAACGTCACCGTCCGCGACCTTCCACCGCCCCCATCTGTCGACCCGCCCACGCACATCGGCAACGGCACCGGCCCGACGCACGTGGCACCGACCCCTGCATCCCTCACTGGAGGGGCCGCGGGCAGTAGCAGCAGCAGCGGTGGGGGTGCCAGTGGACCGCGTGGCGCCTCCGCTGGAGGTGGACGTCGGCGCCTCACGGTGGCGCACGGCGTGGACGCCGACGGCGCAGGCCTGCTCGCGGCGACAACTTCGCCGGCCCACCGGCCGCCGCTGGGAGCGACCACCGCGTCACTGTCCGCCTCGCCGCTGTACCGCACGTGGTCGCACATGTCCACGGAGGACGTCATCGCCGCGTGCACGTTGCAGGTGGTGTCGCCCAACGCGCGGCAGGTCGCGTGGCTGCCAACCAGCGGCGGCGGCGCTGCGGCGGCTGCACGGCAGGGGGCCGCAGGGCTTTCGGAGAGTGCCGACGGCGGCGTCCTGCTCCGCCCCCACCAGAGTACGCTGGCGATGGCGGCATCTGCGCCGGCGTTTTCGCTCCCGTCACCCGCCGCCAACAGTGCAGAGAGTGGTGCCGCCGCGGCGGCGGCTGGGGTGGTGGCTGCCGGCCCCGCCGCCACGCTTGCGGGTCCTGTGCGCGCGTACAGCGGCACCTCCAGCGACGGCGAAGCGCCTCCGGCCGCCTCCGCGGCGACGCCGACGCCAGAGAACTCCGTCGGTGCCGGCTTACGCAGGGCGTCGGTTGACGCCGGCTCCGCTCACGATGATGCCTCGGAGAGCGGCGAGCTGCGGCGGAACGTGAGTGCCTCGGCCACGTACGCGGACCTCCCCACTACGGCAATGACGTCCATGTTGCCGGCGCCGCAGCTGCGGCTCTCCCCCTTCGCCCCCACCCTGCCCAGCGCCAGCGCCTTGTCGCACAGTGTCACGTCCGCGCCGTCGCCGGCGTCGCACGCCGTCGCCACCACATCCGCCGCGTCGTCGGTGTACCACTACGACGCATACCCGCTGCTCCGAGCATCACCCCCGGCCGCTGCCGCCGCCCCCGCCGGCTCGCCGACGCCGCCGCCCACCCCGTACCCGCCCCTCGCCTCCGTCCGCACCCCCGCGCTGTCGTCGCAGGCCGCCGCGCTGGTCGAGTTGCGGGTGCGCTCGGCCCAGCACGCCGCGCTGATCCAGCGCATCCGCGTGCCGACGCTCCTCGTGCACGCCCGCGACGACCCTGTGGCGCCAACCGCGACACTGCCCTTTTCGCTGCTGCAAGCCAACCCCTGGATCACGACGGTGCTGACCCGGCGCGGCAGCCACGCTGTGTTCATGGAGGGCGCGGCGGCGGTGTGGCGGCGGCCTCGCCTTGTCGTGACGCAGTACTGGCAGGACGGCGATGACGGGGCCGATGGAGACGACAGTGATGATGGGTCTGAGGAGGAGGCACCGCGGCAGCACCGCCGTCGTGAGCGCCGCCGCGGCGCGGCAGACGACGAGGCCACGGCGACGCGCGAGGTCGATGCCCGCCACTGGGCCGAGTCGGTGGGCGACCGCAGCGCCGGGATGTCACGCGAGAAGGGCAAGCCGGCATCGCCGCCGTGGCAGCCCCTGGCGACGTCATCGATGCCGCCGGCCCACCCACCGGCCGCCGCCCCTCCGCACGCCTCGCTGACGTTCGCGGCCAACCGCCAGACGCCGCTGCTGGTTGTCGCGGCGCTCTCGGCCGACAAGACGGGTTCGCCTGCTCGGGGAATGGACGGGGCGGCGGCGGCGGGCGGCGCGGCGGGTGAGGGCGCCTCGACGCGCTTCTCCTCCTCTCCCTCTTCGCGCACGTCCTCCACCGACCCCTCCTTCACCACCCGCTCCAGCTCCTGCCCCGCCTCGAGCTCCAGCAACGCGTCCGGTGGCGAGCTTGGCGCGGGAGTGCTGGGCGGCGGTATCGTGGAGTGGTTGCCTGTCAACGATGTGCACGCTTTGAAGGGGCGGGGCGCTGCCGCGGCGGGTGGCCGCCGCAGCGGCCGCGTCGGCGCGTCGCCGGTGGTGCCGTCGCACTGGCAGGTGCGCATGGAGGGCACGACGTGGCTGGAGCGGCTGATCTTCGAGTATGTCGAGAAGGTCGTCCTCTCCGCCGCCACGCCCGCGCCGCCGCCAGCCTCGCTTTCCCCTGCCAACCCCGCGTGATGTACACTCGAGGTGGGAGGAGGCGTGGGGCAGTGGCGGGCTGCGCGCTCGTGCCTGCCCCTGCGTGCCCGTTCTTTGTTTTTTTTTTTTTTTTGGCGGTGTGGGGTGGGGGGAGGGAGCGGATTGGTTTCGCCCCTTCACCTCCGTGTCTGCGCCGCGCGCGCGCGCCGTCACCGTGCGCGCCGGAACTCCCGACAAGCGTCATCGCCCTCTCAAGCCTCCACTGACCAAGAAAGCGAAGATTCGGAACGCCGCCCCCCCCCCCTGAGCCGTCGAGCACGCGGCGATGCTGCCGTTCAGGAGGGAGAGACAAGGGGGGGAGGGCGCGTCGTACGCGCCGGCTTCCTCGCCCCGCACACTGTCGTGAACCACACCCGTCGCGGTGCCGCAGTTTGGCCGCCTTTGTGGTGTGTTCCCTTATGCTACGCGATGACCTCCTGAACACTTCTCTGCGAATGCACGCTTTCCCCTCTTGCGTGTTGCGTTTGTTGTGTGTCGGCGTTGTGACGGGGGACCGGGGGCAGCAGCAAAGCCGAACCGCTGCGAGCGCCCTCACCGCCGACGGACACTGCCTTTGAGGGTCGCCTTTACAAGCACACACACACACACGCACAGACACACACACACACACACACACACACACACAACAACAACAACATCGATCGTCACCCACCAGCGACCTCGTCACGCTGCGCGGCACCAGCGAAGGCCGGTGCGTCGCGTTTTGGCTGCTTCCTGCTTTCACTCTGCTCCACTTCGGCACCTCGTCTTTCTCTCCTGTTTTTCTTTTACGCCTGCGTCTGCGGGTGTGAAGAGCGGGCCCGTGTGTGTGCGCACATCACGGAACGTTGAACTGCAACCGCGACTCAACCGTAAGTGCCCCTCCCCAACTTCTCGTCTGTCCTTCTTTTCTTGCTCGGTGGAGTTGACGCTTGATCGCTTTCTGCTTCTCCATTGGCCGGCGTCTACCACCCCATCCCAGTCGTTGTGTTGGCTCCAGCGTAGAGAGGGAAAGAGGGGCGGCGGCTCTCCCCGCCGCAGCGCGTCCCCTTATCACCCCCCCCCCTCCTCACAGTGCCCAACGACGAACAACACAACACCAATGCAGCCGCGTCGATCCCCGCGGCGTCGTCGTCGTTCAGATGCGGCGCCGGCGTCCAGCGCGAACAGCACCAGCCGCAACAGCACTTGCAGCGACACCAGTGGCGGGTCCGCGTCGACGTCGCACAGCCTTTCCGCGGTGCAGCCCGCGCGGCGCACCCCGTCGCGTACCGCCGCACCTAGGCGCAGCGGCTCGGCTCCGTCGAACGTTGAGCGGCGCTCCCACAGCGCTGGTCGTCTCGTCCCCTTCCAAGACAGCTATAGTAGCCGGCGCGGTAGCAGCGCGTCAAACCCCGGCTCCACACGCGACTTCGGCGTGGCCCGCTGGCGGGGCTCGACGCGTCTGTCCGTGCTCAGCAGCGGCAGCAACGGCCGCGGCAGCTTCCTCTCGCAAGCCATGTACCGCAGCTCCGGCCCGCGAGCGTCCACGGTGGCGCCGTCCGTGTCGGGTGCGAGCTTGTCCGGCAACAACCGCAGCCGCAGCGGCATGGAGAGTGACGAGGACGGGCGCGGCGCCTCGGCCGCATCCTTCTCGTCCGCCTCGGCCTCCGCCTCCTCCCGTACTGCGGGCCTGCACCGCAGCAGCGACACCACCCCCTCTCAGCACCCGCTTTCACGCCCGCACCCGAGCCACCGCGCGCGGAGCTCCCCGGCGAAGTGGGGGCTCCGCGGCGCTGACAGCCTCCGCCCTTTCACAGGAGGTCTGGGCAGCCACAGCGGCAGCACCAGCGCCGAGCACAACGGCAGCCACAACAACAGCGATGCCGCGGTGGCGGTGCGACCAGCCACGCCGCAGACGGTGGAGGCGGAGTCGCAGCAGCAGCGGGACGCGCGGCACCCACGCACGCACTCAGCGAATGCCTCGACGGCGGCCGCCACCGCACCTCCGCGGCGGGGGTCGCCGTCGCCGTCCGCTTCCCCGTCCGCCCCTCACGGCGCACCGTCGCGGAGCCGCGGTGATCGGCGCGAGTTTGGGCAGTCCGCGCCGCCCCTTCTGTCGTCGCCGCGGGCTTCCTCGGCCGTATCGCCGGCATCAGACAAGGCCGGCCTGACGACGTCACGGTCGAGTGGCGGCGATGCTGGGCTCGTGGGTGGGCTGCGGCGCGCGCGGTGGCGCCGGCGCAGCGTTGACCGGGCCTCCAACACGCCGCTGGCGACGGTGGCGGCGGCTGCAGCGGCGGCCGTGGCGGCTCAGCGCAGCTCTGGCGGCCCGCAGTCGCGGCGGCCCGTCATGTCATGGCGCTCGCGGGCGCGGGTGTGTGCCGTGGCGTCGGCCCCGACGGGCGAGCTCTTCACCGGCGGCGACCCGTCCGGTGTGATTGAGGTGTGGGATAGCCGCATTGGGCGGCGGCTGTGCGGGCTGAGCGGGCACCAGGCGACGGTGCTGTCGCTGCTGACGCTGCCGCACTCGTCGCTGCTGCTGTCGGGCAGCGCCGACCACACGGCCCGGCTGTGGGACATGCGGACGCTGCAGAACACCACGGTGCTGGAGGGCCATCGGGGTCTCATCACGGCCCTGGCGACGCTGTGGATGCCCGATGTCGGTCTCAACCTCTTCACCGGCAGCGACGACGGCACGGTGCGGCAGTGGCGTGCGCTGACAGGGGTGTGCGTGCACGTCTACCGCGGCCACCACGGCCCTGTGAACGTTGTCGTGAGTCTGCGGCCTGCCAAGTACATCGCGACGGGCGGCAGCGACGGCCTCTTCAAGGTGTGGAACGCCCAGACGCTGCGGTGCCTGAGCAGCGTGGCGGCCGTGCCCTCCCCCGCCACCGCCGCCGCCGCCGCGGGAGAGGCTGGTGCGCGAGACTGGCGCCGCCGCGTCGAGCTGAACGGGGCTGGGGCGGAGGGGGACGACGCCGAATTTAGTGGCAGCGGTGGCGGCGGCGGCACAGCCGGCGGCCCCGTCAGCGCCAGCATCCTCAGCGTCAGCGGGGACGCGCTCGAGCGGGGCAGTGGCAGCGCCGTGGGCGGCGGCGCGGTGTGGGACATCGCGCAGCTCGACGACGCCACCCAGTCACTGGCCACCGCCACGGACGACGGGGTGGTGCGGCTGTGGGCGACGCAGTGGAGTCAGCACACGGTACTGCTCAAGGAGATCTGCAACCCGGACATGCTCCTGCAGGGCCGCAGCGGGGCTCGCTGTTTGCTGGCCTGCGGCGCCTACCTGTTTGTTGGCGGTGCCCGCGGGGAGCTGTACGTGTGGGACACGGAGGCCATTCCTTACGTGGGGGCAGAGGGGTACGGCGCAGCACGGCCGCGCAGCAGCTCCCTCCCGCTTGGCGCCTACGCGGCTGGTCTGCCTGTCGTGACGGCCGCTGCTGCTCCTGCTGCTGCTGCTGCGGCCCACAACACTACCTCCAACACCATCACCGGCACCGGCAGCATTGCCACGACCGCGACTGCCGGCGGAGGCCGCGGCGTGGACGGCGTGGAGACGTACCGCGCCACCTTCCTCTACCACACCGCCGCGGTCACGGGCCTGACGCGGCAGGGGGCGCAGCTGTGCAGCGCCTCCCTCGACCACATGATGTGCCGCTGGGACCTGCGTGAGCTCGTGCCCCTCACCAGCGACGACAGCGACCCGCGGGCCCTGCCGCAGTCTACCGGCGCGCTGACCGGGGAGGACGGGGAGGGCCGGCCGTCTGGGTGGGGGCAGCCCTGGAGCCGCGCGGGTGGCCCAGCCTCCGCCTTGGCCGGGCGCAGCGCGGGCGGGGGCGGTGCTGTCGACGACGCCGTGATGGGCTCGCTGACGACATCGCCGGCTGCGGACGCGGGGCTAGACGGGGCCGGCCACGCCCTGCTCACGCCGTGGGCCCGTCTGCGTCGCGACGAGGTGCTCAGCGATCACGCGGCGGGGGAGTTGACGGAGGAGGAGACGGCGACGCTCTACACGGAGCTGCCGCTGTCGTTCGTGGTGCGTCGCCTGCGTGCCGCCGCCTCGACCCCGGTGAACGCCCGCTCCGTGCTGCGCGCCGTGTGCGCCGCCGCCTTCACCGCGTTTCTGACACTTTTCTTTTCGCTGGGCCTCGCCCCGGTGTCGCTGCACTCCATCGACGTCGCCGCGACGACCTTCGCGGTGACCGCCAACCACCCGCTGCCGGGCTTTGCGCGTCCGCACACGTTCCGCTCCATCACGAACGTGGCCGACTTCGCCGCGTGGATGCGGCTGCTGTTCGACCAGCTGCACAACGCGCAGGCCCCGGTGGAGGTGGAGCTGGTACCGGACGCCGCGGCAGCGGCCACCGACAGCGCCGCTGCTCACACCCTCGTGGGCGATGTGGCTGCCATGCCGGGCGGCGTGGTGCTGCTCACCCGGATGCGGATGCGTGTGCGGCAGGTGCACAACCGCAGCTGCACGTGGAACCGCCACCTCGTCCGGCCCGCGAATGCCACGGCGTCCGGGGGAGGGGGCGACGGGGGGCCACCGTGCTACGGCCCGCTCAGGGCCAACACGGAGGCCACGTCGCCAATGTGCTTCGACTTTGCCGCGCCCCCTGCCAGCGCCGGGAGCGACAGCGAGGGCGTCAGCTCGAGCGGGGCGACGTCGGTGAGGGGCTGCGTGCCGTACATGACCTCCGGCGCCGGCATCGCCTTCACCGGGGTGGCGGGGCACTACGACAGTGCTGGGTACACCGTCGACCTGCCCATCGACGTGCTCAACGACAAAGCGGCCAACATGGAGGCCGCGCTGGCCACGCTGTCGCAGATCAGCTCGGTTCTCTTCGACCCGCTCCGGACGCGGCTCATCGACGTGCTGCTCTACGGCTACCACGTACACTCGCAGACGCTGGCGCGGCTGCACTACACGCTGGAGATCCCCGTCTCCGGCGCGTGGCTGGCCACGACGGACATGCGGTCCTTCTCCCGCTACAACCCCGACGGGAACTCCAGCGCCTACTTGATCCCTGCCTGCGTGGCCATCTTGCTGGCCCTCCTGCTCGTCGAGCTCGGCTTTGTGGTCTACGACGCCATTGTCGCGTACTACGTGGAGGAGCTACTGGAGTTCTTCTTGTCCGGGACCGTGCTGCTGGAGGTGGCGACGACCGTGTCGGGGCTCGTCTTGGTGGGCTTCTCGATTCGGTGGATTGCCCTGAGCCGCACGCACGAGGTGACATCGCTCGTGCAGTTCGCCATGGCTGCGTTGACGGCGACGACGCCGTCCGTCATACCGGGCACGGAGAACCCCACCATACCCTCGCTGAGCGCGCCGCCGGTGGTGCGCACGGTGCTGTCGCAGCTCAACAGCGTCGAGCTGGCCTTCCACGCCCTGTCCAACGCCGCGTCGGTGCACTGCGTGCTCTTCTTTGCCGAAGTCACGGTCTTGTCTTCGCACTGGTTCCCCTTCCTGCAGATTATGCGCGTCGTGGTGCGGGAGATTCGAGTTCCGATCGTGGTGGGCCTCGTGCTTCTCGTCCTCGGCGTGACGGGCACCGCCATCGCCTTCCACTGCCTCTTTGGGTCGACCCACGCCACCTTCGGCTCCGTGTCCAACGCGTTTGTGCAGCTGCTGCTGTACGTCGGCGGCGTTATACCGCTGCCGTACGGCGTGGGCCCACCGCTGTCGGACGACCGCGAGGTGACGGCGCGCTTCCTCGTTATCATAGTGAACTATGTGGTGCGCGCCCTCTTCTACGTGTACGTCGTGGCCATCGTGTCGGAGCGCTTCGAGGCCGCCTCGCGCACCACGCCCAGCATCCCGGCCCGCGTGCTGCTCGCCAAGTGGTGGTCAGACGTGCAGCAGCAGGTCGCACTGATACGGCAGCGGACCTCTCTGAAGCCGAGCTCTGCCGTTGCTGCTGCTCCTGCGACGGCGTCGGCGGCGCCGTCAAAGCGGGCCCTGTCCCAGTCTTCTGCCCCGGATAGTCCAGTGAAGTCCGCCCCCGTCACCGCGTCGCTGGAGAGCGCGGACGGCGCAGCAGCCGACCCCGCCCCTGTCCTGACGAGCAGCATCGGCAGCGACACCAGCAACGGCAGTGGCAAGGCAGAAGCCGCCGCCGCCGCCGCCGTGAGTGCACCCCGTGCGGCGCTGGGGATGGGGCAGCACCGCAGCGTCCTGATCGAGCATCTGTGGCGCCGCCTACAGCTGCTGCAGCACGACCACGACCACGCCCAGCCCCAGCCCCAGCAGCGGCAGTGGGACGTCAACCGCAGGACCATGACGGGTGGCGCTGGGCACGGCGGCGACATCAACATTATCAGCGGCCGAGACGGCGCGGTGCGGCGTGGCGGGCTGCCGTCGTTACGGTCGTGGAGTGGCCGCGGGTCGCGCCGGGGCAGTGCCAGCGACGTCGGGTCCGATGAACTCCCTCGGCACCGCCACAGCCGCACGGCGTCGACGGAGTTGGCGTCGTCGCCGAACCTCATGACGGTGCTCGGCTCCGGCGGTCTTGTCGACGCCGGTCGCGGCGGGGCGGACGGGAACGGGGGTTGCGGAGGCGGACACGCCCAGGCCCGCGGACGGCGCGAAAGTCGCGACTCGACCTCCGTCTCGTTCGCCGGCACCTTCTCCATCGCTTTTCCCGCTGCGGCCTCGCCCACCGAGGACGCCGCGGGCCGCACAGGTGACGCGGCGACCGGCGCGGCGGCGCTGGTGGAGCCGCGCGTCCGGCAGACGGACCTCCTGCTGCTCGTACCGGAGCCGGCGCGCACCCCGTTTGCGCGGAGCGTGATTCGGCTGGCGTGGAACACCTTGACGTGGATGTACCACTACGAGCAGCAGCACCACCGCACGCAGAACCCGGCGGAGCAGGAGCGGCGGCGGCGGCTCGAGTACGGCATCCAGCGCGTGCAGGAGCGCCTCACGCCGCTCTACGCGGTTGTGCGTCGCACGCAGGCGCGGATGACCGACCACGAGGCCCGACTGCGGCCCCTCGCCAGGGCCGTGGCAGCAGTGTCGGCCGACGCGCGGTAGTGCGCTGTGTGGTGCCTCCTGTTGCGTGTCGCACAGTTTTTTTCTTTCTTGCGTTGGAGAGGCGGCGGGGTGGTGGGTGGGGAAGCGGCGGCGCGTAATGAGCGCACGCCGTGCCCCACACTGCCGCTCAGCTTTTTCCCTTCCGCGGTGCACCCCTCGCACTACCGCGACGCAGGTTTAGCCGCGGCCCCGGCGTGTCCTCGAAGACGGGCTGCAACAGCAGCACTGGCGCAGCTTCGCTCTCGTCCGTTTCACCTACGTTGACAGACGCACTCCCCTATCCTCGTCTCCGTCATGAGCTCGATCGCCCCGCGCGTGCCGCCGTCGAGCGACTGGCCGGTGATGCTGCTGCCCCGTGCCGTAGCACGTTGCCTCCTCCCTGTGTGTATGTGTGTGTGTGTGTGTGTCTACGTGTGCGCAGGTAGAACCGGCGTCGTTGAGCGAAATTGCGCTGACACGCGTGCGCAGGAGCGAAATACGGAGGAGAAGACCGGCACACCACGGCGGTCCACGACCGCTCCTTTTCTGTGTGTCTCCCCTCTTCCTTCGCGCGTCAGCGTGTCGACGTCCTCCTGACGCTTTGACTCTATTCTCCTCCCCCATTCCTCCCTCTCTATTCTTCCACACACACGCACACACACACACACATGCACCTGCGCGTCCTCCCTTGTGATGACGGACGCCGCATGCCACGACATCGCCCACTGCAGCGTACCGTAGCAACACGCGCAGCGAGCCCAGAAGAGCCCCCCGAAAAACGGCACTTCACGTGCAGCGGCGCAATAGCTTCTTCCCCTTTTTTCGCTTCACTTCCCGCCGCGTACGCGAGAGCGGTGTGCACGCTATCAACCCACGCCGCTCCACGCGACGCACTTGGGCGTGTTCATAGGAGCCGCCGCACCACTTGCCATCGCATTTCGCCGTCTACGCCGTCCCACGACGTGACGTCACCTACGATGGCGGCGATCACGGTGCACCCGCTGGTGCTGCTGAGCATTGCCGATCACGTGACGCGTGCGCGGCTGCAGCACAGCGGCGCGGCAGGCACGGCCGCGGCGACGTACTTGCCCACAGTAGGCCTGCTGATGGGCACCACGGCCACCGCAGGCCCCAGTGAGGGCGGCGACCGCGCCGCCCACGCCATCGACGGCACCGCCACCACCGTCTCCGCCGCGTTTGAACTCCCGCTGCGGCTCCGCCCCGACACCGGCGCCCTCGTGTCCGTCAGTGCGAGCGGCGACGTGGGCTTCCTGTGCCAGCTGCTGACGCGGGACGTGGACTGGCAGGCGGCGGTGCAGCACCGCGAGCAGCTCAGCGCCGTGATGCCGGAGACGGCGGTGGTCGGCTGCTACGTCGTGTGCACCAGTGGGCGATGCCGGCCCCGTTCTTACGGCAGCAACGGCGGTCCTGCAGCGGCGCCCCCGCGGGTCGATGGCCCGTCGTCGCCCTCCATCGAGGGCTGCGGCGCTGCGAAGAAGGCCAAGGGCGAGGCGGTGACGGATGGCAGCAGCGACATCGCGGCCATCGCGCAGAGCCTCCAGCTGCTCCTACACCAGAGTCCACTACTGCCGCCCACCGCCACCCGCTTCGTGCTCGCTATCGTCTACGACGACGAGGTGGCGCGGGCGAGTGGCGGCAGTGCGGCGCTGACGCCGGCGACGGCGCGGCTGCCCTTCGCCTGCTTTTCGTGTCCCGTGCGCGGCGACGGCGGTGCCGCGGTGCGGGGGGAGGGAGCGGCGGTGGGGCCGGCGGACATGGAGTGGATCGCGCTGGCCACGGAGACCTCCTTCGTGCGCACAGGCGGGCCCACAACAGGCTCTGCCGCGGACGCGGCACCGGGTCACAACAAGAGCAGCGGTAGTGGCGGCGGGCTTCTGCGTCGCCTGTGCAGCGCCACCAGCCTCAGCACTCTAACGGGATCGGCGGCCCCTGCACCGGAGGCCGCCATCGCACCGGCTGCAGCGGCGCCGCTGTCGCAGAACGGCTCCGCGGCGCAGGAGTTGCTCGGCAGCCTCCGCGTGGCGAGGCGACTGCTGGACAGCAGCGCCGCCGCACCGTCACAGCCGACTCAGCCGGAGGACGTGGAGCTGCTTCGGAGCGTGGCGACGTGTCTGCGGAACGTGCCAGATGGCAGTACGGCCGCGGTGCAGCCCGCGAGCGGCTTCGGTGACGACGGGGTGGGGCCGAGCGAGGCAGTGCTGGGCGCTGTGCTCGCCTTGGAGGCCCAAATCGCGGTGCACCTGCGCACCCTTCAGCAGGAGCAGCAGCGCCTGATCAGCACGCGGCGCTCTGCCATGGACTCGGCTCGGTCACGCGGGTACAGCTCCGGCATCTCCAGAACGTCGATGTCGGCTTCCCGCGCGATGCAGCTCTCAACCAGGGACGCGCGGCGCCACCACGGCCGCAATGGCGGCGGCGGCGGCAGTGGCGGCAGCGACACACACGAGAGGGAGGTGACGAAGATTCTGCTCGGGCATGTGAACGTTCGGCGGTAGCGCAGCCGGGTACACCCACGCGGAGGGGGGGTGGAATGTAGCGGATGGGTACAGCGGACGGTGTTGGTCCATCCCCCCCTCCCCCCCACACCGTCGCTTACTCGACCCTCGACGTCATTTGCTTCCTTTTTTTCCTCTTCGGAATGAAGGCTCAGATGCTGCCGCGACGCACCTCCTCATCAAGGACTTCCGTGTGTGTGTGTGTATGTGTGTGTGTATGCTCGTTCTAGTACCGGCGTGCTGTGCTGTAGTCGACGGGGCCGGACGTCGCTGCTTAGCGGGGCGCCGCCCGCCTCCGCAAAATAGCAGCAAACAGAAAAATGGGGATGGACGAGACTTGGACCGGCGCAGGGTGTGCCGCGCTGCGTGTCCGTCATCCCTTCTCTCCACGCTGCACACAGAGGCGCACATGTACACCGAGGTGGGGGGCAGCTCTTCGCCTTCCTCTTGGTCGAGACGACCGGGAGACCTTCTCGCGGGAGGGGAGGGGAGGGGGGGGAGGGTGGAGTTGTTGTGGGACTTCCCGGCGCGGAGGCAGAAGGCGCCATGGAGCGCCACCGTCGTCGATGGCTGAGCTCGCCGCTGCCCGTTTCCTTGAGATGCCGTACCTGCACGTAGTTGAAGCTCTCCCCTCCCCTCTCCTCCCTAGTATTCACCTCCCTCCCTTTTGTATTTCACCGCCTCCGCTCTTGCCGCCTGCGCCCATCTCGCACGCCGGGTGTTCGCCTGTATCGCCGCACCCCATCGCGCGTACCCCATGCGCAGAACACCACCACCACCACCTCCTTCCCCCCCCTTCCCTCCCCTCTCCTCTCCTCCCGAGCTTCCCCTTCCTCTCCTGCCGCGCGGACGCCACGTAGCACGCTTCACACCGCACGTTCCTTCTGCATAGCTCCGCCTGTTCGCCCCCCCCCCTCCCCCGCTAAAAAACCCCATTTAACTCTGGTTTGAACGGTGCCGCCGCCCAACACACTCGCAAACGCCTTCGTCTTTGACTTGTGCGCTTCCGCCATGTCCAGCCCGCAGGACAGCGAAAAGGGGCGCGAGGCGGCGCCGAACGACTTGGACAACAACATCGCCCCTCACGAGCACCAGCCGCACATGACGGAGGACGGCCGCCGCATTGCCGCTGATGGCACCATCGTGCACCCCGGAGCGGAGGCGCTCTTCGCGGTCTGTCCGTGGGTGCGCATGATCCCCGTGGTGGGGCACGCCGTGGAGGGCTACGGGCCGGTGTTCGTACTCTCCCTCAACGCATGCTACTTCTCGCTCAAGGGTATTGCGGATCAGATCATTGGCTTCTCCCGTCAGCCGATGATGGTAAAGCGCTTCGGGCTGGACGGCACGCGCTACCAGCGCCTGGCTGCTCTGTACTCGATGGGGTGGTCTATCAAGGCGTTTGTCGCGATGCTGACGGACACATTCGCCTTCATGGGCTACACGAAGCGGTGGTACATGCTGTTCTCATGCGTGGCCGGCGCGGCCTTCGCGGTTGCGTACGGTGTGCTGCCGGCAAACCCGGCATCCGGCAACCCCGCCGCCGCCTTCATCTTTCTGACCTGCCTCGGCAAGGCAAATGTGGACATCCTGTCGGAGGGCCACTACAGCCGCCTGATCCGCCGCAACCCCGTGCCCGGGCCCTCACTGGTGAGCACAATCTGGGTGTGGATCCTCCTGGGCACGCTGATCGCCTCGGTGATCCAGGGCCCGCTGTCGGACAGCGGCAAGATGCAGATCGGCGTGTTCATCTCCGCAGCACTGCAGTTCGTGAGCGGCGTGTTCTTTGTGTTCAACTGGTACGGCGAGCAGCCGAACCGTGTCGAGCGGCTGCAGGACATGCGGGACATGAAGGCTGCGCTGGACAAGGCGCGCGCGGAGGCGGGTGTGGCTGCCACACAGTCCTCTGATGATGCCCCGGATGTGGGCGCGATGGAGCCGAAGGACCTGCACCCGGAGCGCGAGTTCGACGAGGCACAGCAGGGCGACCGGGAGCTGCTGGGGCTGGGCGAGACGGACACAGAGGTGGGTCGCGTGGCGATGCTGGATGTTGCGGAGGAGGAGGAGGAGCTCGTGATTCCAAGGTGCCTGTGCGGTGCCTTCGAGGTCAACAAGGAGGTGGTGACGCGCAACTGGAAGGTGGTCATCTATTGCGTCATCATGACGTGCAGCGTCGTGACGATGGTGTGCGTGACGATCCTGGGCACGACGTGGGATCTGATGTACGCCTGCATCGTGCTCACCGTCGTCTGCATCATTGCGGCTTTCCTGACGCTGCCGCGCGTGATTGCCAAGGCAAACGTGTTCACGTACGTCTTCTTCGTGCTGTACGTCCAGCTCCCTGGCGCGCTGGACAGCTTCTACCTCGCGGACGAGGCGTGCCTGCCGGGTGGCCCGCACTTCGACTACGTCTTCTACAACACCGTGGGTGCTGTGATTCAGAACATTGGCGGCATCCTCGGCGTGGCGATGTTCAACTATGTGTTCTCGAAGATGAACTACCAGGTGACGATGTGCGTTGCTGTTGGGCTGCAGATCCTTGCGTCCATCTTCGATCTCGTCATGGTCGAGCGCTGGAACCTGTACATCGGCATCCCCGACCATGCCATGTACATCTGCGGTGATGCCATCATCTACCAGATCTGCTATATGCTGTCGTACATGCCGGTGGTGCTGCTGATGTCGCGCCTGTGCCCTCGCGGCTCGGAGAGCATGATCTACGCGCTGATGGCCGGCTTCGCCAACCTTGGTCAGACGATGTCGAATGCAATTGGCTCGCTGCTGATCGAGTTCCGCTTCCCCGTCACGACGACGGTGCCGTGCGACTTCAGCAACGTCCGCTGGCTGATCATCATTGGCCACCTCGGCATGCCGTGCGCCACCATCCCGCTGTCCTTTGTGCTGCTGCCGCGTGTCCGGATCTGCGACGACCTTGACGTGAACGGGCACGCGATTCACGCGCAGGTGAAGGACGAGAAGAAGAAGGCGGAGGTGGTAAAGACCGCGGAGCGGCAGCCGGATCGCCGCGAGGGGGACGAGTAAGGGTCGAGGTGTCGTGCCCGTCTGTGTGTTTAATGTTGCGGCTGGTATGTGTGGTGGTGTGCGTGTGTATGTGCGCGCGTGTGTGCGTGTGTGTGTGTGTGTTTCCAGTTTGCGTGTGCCCCGCGGTCTTTTCCTCCTCCTCCTTTTCTCTCGATATATGACAAACACCGTCACCTGCCTCCTTGTGAATGTGTGTTTAACAGCCAAATAAAAGTGGTGCCCACAGGTAGGACGTCGAGGCAGGGTGTGACCCACCTTTAGCTTCGCTACCGGGTCGTCGCCCGTTCCGCCCGCCCCCCCCCCCCTCTACCCGCCCTTCCCGTGAATGCGCGCCGGTTCTCCGTTTGGGTTTTCTCGTTGTTTGGCGTCAGGGTACGAGCTGTGTCGCCGAACTGGCGTCTGTGCGCGCCGTGCAGCAACGATTGGGGTGTGGGGTAGGGTGTGGGGTAGGGTGGGGGGAAGGTTGTGTCGATGCGCAGCACGCGAGGGGGTAAACAACGGCAGGTGCTGCTGCTGCGCGGTTGGCGTGGCCGCCTGCATTCAAAATGTAAGCGACGCTTCGTTTCCTGTTTTTTTTTTTCCTGCTTGCCTTCTCGTGCGTCCATCTTCGATGCTCTTTTCTCTCCTTCTCTTTAAGTTGATAACTCTGTCAGCGCCTTTGTCTGTGTGTGTGTGTGTGTGTGTGTGTCCCTGCTTCTGTGTCTGAAGGCGGCGTAGAGCACATCGAAAAAAAAAACTGCGCCTGCATCACACGGCGCTAGCCTCACCCACTCCACTTTCACACTGCCACTTTTCCCGCGCCCCTCGGTGGCCCTCTCTCGCATCTCTGTTTTTTCTGGTTTCGTTTGCCCTGTGCGCGCTTCGACGTGTGAGCGTGTTCCTGATCGTGTTTCTCTTTTCCTTGTGTGTGTGTCCGTGATAGGTGGTCCCCCCCCTCCCCTCCCCTCCCCTCCCGCTTATGCCGTCTTCTCCCGCTCTCCCCGTCCGCCTGACACTTCTCTTGCTCCCTCGTAACTTCTTTTGTTTGTGTGTTTTTCTCCATTGCTCCCTGTTGTACACAGCCGTCCTTGTCTTTGTGTCCCCCCACCCGCTCGCTCTTCTACTGTGTGTGTGTGTGTGTGGTGAGGCCCTCTTCCACTGCTCCTCCTCCTCCCCCCTCCGTGCGTGCAAGACGGGGGGACCGAGGGGTGAGTACCTTGGGCCTCTGCGTCCCTGACTGGGCCAAGCCGTGTGACCACCTTCTTCCCCCGCCCCCCCCCTCGCTCCCTCTCTGACTCGAACGTCGTTGAGGCGTTGTAGAAGGCAACCCCCCCTCGGGCCTGCCTCCCACTGTTCCTTCTCTCGTGTGTTTTTGCGTGTTTGTGTGTGTGTGTGTGTTTTCAAGTCTCCTGATGGGTCTCAAGCTGGTAGCCCCTCCCCCCCTCCCTCTCTGCGTCTTCAGGGGGAGGGATCTTGGTGAGGTGCGTCGTAGATGGGCGGCGTGGCCCCCCGTCACACCCGTTGTCCGCTCATCCCCCTCCCCCTCCAGCCTCCGCCGTCCACCGTGCCCCTCTCCCTTTATTTTTCCCTTAGTTCTCGGACGCCGCCGGTGCACGCACCTGGTGGTGACCAACCTCTCTCTTGCGGGGGGGTGTGTATCGGTGAGGGGACGCCTTCCTATACATGCAGGAGTTTTGGCGTCTTTCGTGCGCCACTCGCTGCCCTTCTCCGCACCTCCCTCCAAAACCCCCTCCC